>VMDR010010309.1:0-30000 GCA_007922815.1 Macrotus californicus | reverse complement strand
ATCTGTTTTTATATGTATTTTTCTTCTCCACTTTTTCAAGTTTATTATAGTTTTCTTTGTAAATATAATACATGCACCTCAATAAAAATTTATAAACTAGAGTGAAAATATCACTCACAAACCTATTACGTAACCAAAACTGCCGTTAAAATTCTGATAAATTTCCTTTTAGACTCCACACTCTTCCCCACATATAGAAGTTTTTTTGTTTTGTTTTTTTTTTTTTGGCTTAGTGGGACTCCTACTCTACACACAATCTCCTGTTCAGTATTAATTTCTCATTTATGTGATTTTTCCATGTCATTATTGTCTCCATAACCATCCTCTCCAATGTCTATGTGATATTCCATTGAGTTCCTTAACTAGTTTCAATTTGTTAGAAATTTATCTTATTTGTTGAGCACTTAGGAGAGCCAGACACAGGGAAAACACTCAATAGATGTTGACTGTTGTTATTATTTACAATTTGGGCTACACCTATGATGCAGAGAAGTGTTTCCATATATCTTTTTCTGTATTCAGCTGCTTCTTTAATTTCTCAGATGTAGTTACTGGCCCAAGGGGCATTACTGTTCTTATGGCTTTTGACGCTGACTCTAGCAGGTGCTGAGGGCTTCCCAGACACCCACAAAAGCATGCCCCTCTGGGCTTTCCGTTAGAGGGCTGTCCCAACCCCCCATTGCAGACGTCCACACCTCTTTACTGAGAGCTTTATCTTATTTCTTACCAAAATCCATACCCAGCAGTCAGGTAGTGCTCAAAATCAATGCCACCTCGGGCAGCCCCCAAACAATGCCCACTCAGCTTTGTGGTATAAAGTCCAAAGCTCCCATCCGCCTCAGGTAGGATGACTCTGAAGTCTTCTATCCTTGCTCCCAAAGGTCCCCGGAGGAATTAAGTTCCGGGCACCCACTGAAGCAACTGACTGAATAACAGACCATTCATGTGGTTGCCTTCTCTTCCTTGCTTCACTTCCCCACCCTCCCTACAGTTCTCCCTGGGTCACCTCCCAGATCAACTAACTGCACAAAAGCCTACTCTTAGAATCTTTCTTTGGGAAAACTCAGACAAATTCTGTGACACTTATCAACAAATGCCTAAAACCACTGTCTGCTAAATCCTGTCTATCCGCCTCCTCCTCCAGAACCAACTTCCATTCCCCGAGGACTTAAATCATCAAGGACATCAGTGACTAAGCTTGTACAGGGTTGTGTGGAATCCCCATTCCAGCTGTATTGGGTAGGTATCATCACCCTCATTTCATAGGTCTGGTAACTGAGGACACAGGCAGGTTAAGCAACTTGCCCAGGGCTACACAGCCTTGCAGTGACTGAGCTGGTATTCAAATCCAATTCCACCTTCTCCTAAGACCTGGCTCTTAGCCACCACGGTGTACTGCCAGGCACGGCCATGTAGCAACAGTAAGATCGTTTGGGTAAAATAATACTGATACTATTAATAGCTGCTGTCGCTGCAGCACCCATCCGATTTCACACTGCATTCACATTCATTATGACCCAGGAGAGCCTCCTCGCTGCCCCCGAACATACTATCACTATTTCTGCCTCAAAGTTGGACTCAGGTTTTCCTCCGGCCTGTAACATCCTCTCCTCCTCTCTGTCTAGCTAAATTCTATTTCTTCCCCTACAGTCTTGAACCCGCCCTGTTTTCCCCTTACCTGCCCACTTCTCCTATTGCCATTCTCCCTCTTCCTCACCTGCAGATGGGGATGATGGTAAAACCCATCTAGTAGTGTTGAGTGAAAGCATCTAGCACAGTGCATGCTTTATCAAAGGCAGGTAACAAATGGCATCTATGTACACGGTCACCTTGACTTACTCAACCTCTCCACCCACCACCCTCTAGACCTCAGCCTACTTGTTTCCATTTCTTTGCCCCACGTTGTATAGGCCATTTCTAGGAAGGCAGCATTAGTGAATTAAAAGTCACGTGTTTGAGGCATCAGAAAAAAAAAAATTCTTGTAAACAAGGCCAAAATGATGGATGAAAATCCTTCGAATATCATTCAGGGACAAAGGCCACCAGAAGATGTCTAGGAGCATGTTCTCAGTTCATGCCAATGTTCGCTCTTGATTGAAGACCCCAGACTTAAGGAAATGACCAGTTACTTGTCGAATTTTGATCAGTAGGAGATGAAAATAATTTCTGTCTAGTGGAACAGATAATCCCACAGGTTTAGGCATGTTGCACATTAACTAGTATTTTTCTAATTCAGCAGTCTCATACTAACATTTCTTTTTGCTCATACTACCTTAGCTTCTTAAACGGCCTTTTAAATTGTCATAGCATCTTACTGGTTTCCTCATATATTAGTGAATTGATATTTGTATTTACCTGTGAGTCATGGTTTTACCTTTTGAAAAATTATACATTTAACATGTATAGTAGCTTGCTACTCCTTAACTTTGACCCAGACCCAACTTTGGATTCCGGCTTCCTATTAATAGCAAGATAAAGTGGAGATAAAGAAAAATGAAGGTCTGTGTATGCTGGGTGGATATGAAGCTCTACACATAGACCAGACTTCCTCAACGTTGCACTATTGACATTGGGTCAGGATAACTTTTTGGAGTGAGTACTATAGGGTGTTGGGCAGCACTTCTGCTCTCTACCCACTAGAGGCCAGTAACTCCCCCTCTCCCCATTGTGACGACAAAACATGTCTGCAGACATCACCACGTGTTCCCTGAGAGGCATAATCACCCGCAGTTGAGAACCACTGGTTTAGACTGCACTTCATGAGTAAGAATCAGAAGCAGATACTAAAAGGATCAGCAAAGATTCCCAAAGATTCACACAAAGAATTATTCTGGATGGGCTTCAAAACCCAATGGCTATAGACATAGCTGGCACTGGGGTCTTCTCATGCACCCGGATGTGTCATTGTCTTTTTATCATTCTTCCCTTGTGTCTGTAATCTCCATGAGATCATGAGATCAGCAGCTGCAGAATCTGCATCTGTCTGGTTCACCTTAGAATCCTTAATGCCAACACTAGAACCTAGAATTTAGTAGGTACCAACAGTGTAGTGCTCAGCAGGGTATGGGTGTGGTGTGTGTCTTTAATGTAATGTGCTACTTAAGCTGGAGTTTTAAGTCACTTCTGAGCATCATTCATCTTTCCCTGGGTATCTCCCATGTATATGTGAGATATACATGTTAATAAACTATTGCTTTTTCTCTTGCTAATCTGTTTTCTGTTCTTAAAGAGCCCCAGATGAAAACCTAAGATGCGTAGAGGTAAAGTTTTTACCTCCCCTACTTGGACTTTCTGAATACTTCCTCTGTCATTACCCAGGTCTTCTGGTCTGCTGTGTAGACAACAGCTTTCATTAAAGGCATCCTGTGAATACAGTTCAGGCTTCGTGGAAGTAAATGCCATGACGTGGAGCAGAATGTTTGGTCCCCACTCCTATATCATCGTGGTCTTCCTTTTGTGATCTTTGCTGCTTCGGGGGAGCAAGTTCCTGGTTCAGGTTTCTCCTCTCTTTACCCAGAACAACATTAGGTCAGTCTCTCCATCCAACAGCAAACCTGAGGGAGCACCAGCATCCCCTGGGGGGGGGGGGGGGTATGTGAAGACACAGAATGCTGGGTCCACCCCAAGGAGCTCTGATTCAGTAGGATTCAAATTCAGATGGAGAATTTGTATTTCTAACAAGCTCACAGGGGATGCTGACACTACTGGCCTTGGTGGTCAAGGCCCAAGTTCTGAGACCATACAGCTTGTTTACTCGTATATGTCCTGGGAATGGCACACCATACGGAAGAGTTTCCTTACCACTGGGAGTGTGGGAGGAACACTGGAAACGCAGCCTTGGGAAGCTCCCCTGTGAGACTTAAATGCACACTGAAGCCTCAAGGACATTCAGTTGTAAAAACAAAACAACACAAAACACAATCTAGTTTACTTCTCTTGGAAAGTCCCGAGTTTCTCCAAATATTAACTCACGCAACCTATTTTTTCCGGAGTCCTTATTAATTCCCATAGAACCAGTATTTCTTCATAACATACTTTGCAAAAACACTGCTTTGGAAAAATGGTCAGGGAGGGCTGATTCAGACACTCATGTGGCTCTGTAAGATCCCCTGTTGTCACCTGGGAAGGCTTTAAGAATCATGAGGAGCCCAACAGACCCCCTGTCACCTGGAGTGAGCAACCTGGAAGATAAGCTCCTGCCCCAGCCCAAACTGCAGCAGCTCCTCCAGACTGGAGACCCAGGAAGCTATTCACAGTTTGTTAGCTTTGTCTTTATAAATCCTAGCCTTCTAGGACCACAAAGAGGAATCCTGGACCTGGTCAGGGAATAAGCCCTGTTTCCCTTTCCTGTTGCAGTATGCATGGCTAATGGCTTTGTTACTCTGTATTTTAAACATAAAAGAGAAATAAAATTATCAAAGTAAGAGTGAAGACACAGAGAAATAAATTCCATGTTAAAGGGGCTTGGGAACCAAAGGAGGTTTAGGCAGGGGTAGTACTGATGGGGCAGTGTGTTCTTTTCTGCAGGGGCGGGTAGCTTGATTTGGAGAGCACTGAATGCTAAGGATAAGGAGCAAGAAAGAGCTCCTTCCCCTGCATTAGACCTTAAATTACCTTCTCATTGCCAAGCTATGGAATTCTTCAACTGAATCAGCCAAGGAGTACCAAACATTTGTATTAATTTGGGTAAATCCTTTCAGCAGTCTGGTATCAATTTGAGCACAATAATAATTAGCATGTCAACTCAGCTCTCTCTTTCTCCCTCTCCTTCTCAGTCCCTCTCCTTGCTCTGGCCTTTCCCCTTCTCCCAATCTCCCTCTCCCCATCTCTCCCTCTTCCTGAGCACTTATACTCATTTCTTTTAAAAGTCAGCCACACTAACACACCTCCTTTTCCTATAGTGTCTGGGTCTTCCTGCCAGTACCCAAAACCAGAGACACCTGGGTCAGATGGGGATGATGACCAAGGAGACAAAGACGGATCTTAATCTACTTTGTCAATTAGCAAACAAAATTGAGAAAACCTTGCTTTATTTCTGAAGAAATGACTGGAGCTACCTACAGCTCTGGACCACCAGGGTTGCTTTTAATTAATGAAACGGGTGTGAAAGCTGGTATGATTCAGAACTGCCTGGGTCACTTGAAGCCCCAAGTTTCTCAGTGTCTTTCTGCCTATTTTTTGGTCTCTGAAACGAGGTGAATGATGGGCCCTTTGGAGGGACAGTCAAGTTTCTGTAAGTAAAGCACGGTAAGCACTGGTAAGAAGGTTGTGTGTGCTCAGAGATGGCACACGTGGAAACACAGGTTAGACTGCCCAGTGTTCGCTTATTGAGATGTACTTCACACACTACAAGACTCACACTGCTAAAATAAACAGTTCTGCGGTTTTTAGTGTAGTCACAGTTGTGCAGCCGTCAGCACTCTCTGGTTTCAGAACATTCTATCGCCCACCAAAGAAACCCCACACCCATTAGCAGGTGCTCCCCACTCTGCAGCCCGAGGCAACTACTCGTCTACCTTCCTGTCTCCATGGATTTGCCTGTTCTAGACAGTTTTTTCTATTTCATGGAATCATACAGCCCTTTTTTGTCCGAGACTGCCTAAGTCTGAATCTCAGCCCCAGAGTTCAAAAGCTGTGCGATTTTCATCAAGTTCTTCCAGAATGTCCCCATCTGTGAAATGGAATTATTGGAATAAAATCACAGTAGATATACCACAAAGTCTTTAGGAGGAATAAATGCACCAATTAATACATCTGAAGTACTCACACAGGGCCTGGCTCATTGTAAGCACTACTTAGATGGCAACCTCCACCACTCTACCACTGCTGTTATTATTAGTACGAGGTTCCTCTGCCCCAAAGCATGTGACTGGTGGTGGGAGTCCAAAGATAAACAGAGCACAGAGAACACAGCTCTCACCCTCCCCAGTGCACAACCTGGTGGGAATTACATGATTAGGAAGGCAGCTTAAATGTATACAGTAAAGCCTTATTGTAGGCACATTTAACTAATGGAAATCCAGCTCTTCCACCAAAACGAGAAGGAAAAAGGACCACTCAAACCCTGCAATTAAATGCTGTAGAATTATATTATGTATATATTCTCTACTGTGCACTGTACATTACTGCATGCATTATACATGGGAACATACTGATTACCGTACAGGCTTGCACACAGAAAACCACACACACTGAAATTTTAAGGGCAGTTTAAGAGATTTCAAGGTTACTGTTAACTCTGTTTGCCTTAAACCTTGACTTAATGATCTAACCCCGGGACAAAATGTGACTCTGTTGTGTGTCGACAACAGTAACAATTCAGCGTGATTCCAGACAAAGGCAAACCAACCAAGAAGCAGTTAGTCGGCTGAGGTGGGCATTAGGCCGCAGTAGGCTCCAGTGAGCGACACCTGTTTGCCAGGCACCACTCTGCCCTCCACAAGCTCACCGTCTCATTTTTAAAACAAACCACATAAGCATAGTCACAAGAGGTTAGTGAGTGGCGGACCTGGGCTTACGAAGCAGACGGAAATAATCTCTCCCCCGACCGGCTGACGGGACAGACAGATACAAGAAGGGCTGTGCTCTCCCTTTCCATCCTGTCCCTCCCTTTGCCTGCGTTGTCCTTCTCCACAGCACTCATCACCACCTGACACACATCCTGCATCTACCCGTTCATTCTTTATCATCTCTCCTCCAAGCAGCATAGAAGTTCACCAGAGCAGGGACTTCGGGTGCACTGCTCACTTCCGCAGTCCCAGTGCTGCAAAGAGCGAAGAGCGTTGAGGGCTTAGTGGGTGGTCTGTAAGATTTGTAAGGAATCAATGAAGGACGATAATTGTTCAGACAGCCTCCACTTTTCTCCAATCTTCTGTCCCCAAAACACCCATAGTCTGTTCTTCTGACCTCAATTCACTTATTCCTTATAATTGCTTAAAAGTAGTGAGTGGGAATATATCCAAGTCAAGGATGAGGCCCTAAGGTAGCACTACAGGGCTTTGGCATACTGGTACCATCTAGTGGGAAAGAGAGTATCTGCAGGTGGGTGCGAAACAAAACCGGGAGGGTTTAAGAAAGCAACAACCATAACTCTCCTTCCTCATTAGTTCTACTGAGGAAGTTCGCGGCAACACACAATGGTGGCAAACGGAATCTCCTATATACTCATGCCCCACCCGGAGCCCATTCTGCCAGTCCGAGCACTTCTCACGCCTCTACATTTTCCTTCTTAGGACTTTTCCAAAACCATAGTTGTTCCCCCAGAGCCACAAAGGCTCAGCAGGGAAGTACAGAGTGAATTCATGGTACCAGGGGTCACCCTTTACAAGTGGAAGATGGGCATAGGTAGGTATATTCCCCAGCCTTCTAGCTTGCAAAGAGACCATTCTGAAGGTTTACGCAGTTCTTCCACAGGGCCCCAGCAGCAACAAGCCCCAGTTACCCATGACAGTAACCAGCTCAGTGATACAGTGTCTAGTGGCTTTCTTTCTTATTTCCACTCCTCACTTCTGTGCCCTGGAATGACCTCTGCAACAAAGCCTACGTCCCCATCTGTTTAAATGAACTCAATCCAAAACACCAATATACCTTTGAGTGGCAAGAAAGTCTTAAGAATTGTGGTCCGGATAATTACTACAAAGCTAAATCATTAGACATTGTAGAGCTGATCTGAGAATTACGTTCCATTGCTGACTATCAGCATCTTTACCTTGATCAAATTTAATGTGAAATCAGCCAGTGATGCATGGTCCTAAAGAAGTACCACAATTCTTACAGCGACAAGAGGACAAAAAAAGTCTGGTCTCTCTCCCTGGCCTCTATCCTATCCCAGTATGACCAACTGGTGTGGTGGCTAGTGGTTTCAATCAGGGTTGGGAGAACTACAGCTCAAGCACCAAATTCAGCTCTGCCTGTCTCTGTAAATAGAGTTTTATTAGAACACAACCCTGCCCATTTGTTTACACAATGTCTGTGGCTGCTTTTATGTTGCACAGATAGAGCACCGAGTAGAGCAAGAGAGACCATATATTTACTCTATCACTCTTTACAGAAAAAAGACTACGTACCTGTGTTTAAATCATTGGTTGCTATATTCTTTGATTCCCAAAAGCAAAATTTCAAGAACTACAGCAAGAAAAAATAGAGAATGGACCAAGTTTTGCCAACATTACCACTAAGGACAAAAATGCACTCGATTTATTGATCAACTTCATTTTATGGATAGTAGGGTATTTTATCATTGCATCAGAACAAGGGACTTTCCACCCCAACAGTGGGTGGCAGATAAACTCAGAACAACCTCCTATCCCATTTTAATTTTTTCATGGCATGATCACTATCCAAAATTATCACATTTACTTATTTTTGTTGTTTACTGTCTTTCCTCCTCCTTAGAATGTAGACTCCGTGAGGAGAGGCAACCTTGTCTTCTTAATCACTGCTGCTTACTCTGTGTCAAGCACTATGCTCTAGATATAGTCATCGATCAGTAACTACATGTTAAATGACTGGCTTAACCAAATATGGGATGTGTAGATTGGGGTGCACAGAGAGAAGCAGAAACGCAAGGCCACTGCGGAGGGGTGAGGACTGGGGCAAAGGGAGAGTGTGACCATCCACCAGCATAAGGCTCTGTGAGTGCTCTCTGCTCTCTTATCAGTAAGTAGGACAGTGCCAGGCACACAATATACACTCAGCAAATGTTCACTGAATCAATGGCTACCCTGTCTAAAGGCACTTAAATTGAATTAAAAGGAAAAAAGAAAACTCTTCTGGTGAAACAGAATGAAACTTCAGGATAGATTCAGTCCAATTGCAACTTGCTATAGATCTGTGTGTCTTGCTATAGCTACAAGGCTGTATATTTCTCATTTTCCTACGGATTGGGGAAAATGTTATTGTAGACAGCAGTACTCAGGAAACACTGGCTTAGACCATGTGTTCTTTGGCACCCCTGGGGAGGAATGCCATCCAGCCGTTGAGCTCAGCAGCCAACAAGAAACTAGGAAACTGCCAGAGAATGTACCTGTATGCCTGGAAGTTTCAGAGGTGGCACACCGGAGCTGGGTCCTGGTGACTACATTCTTACTGGAATGGCCATTCTTACTGGAGAAGCATGCAACATGGGGGGCTTGTATGTCCCAGTCAAAAGCAAGGACTCAGAGACACAAAACCCAAATGACCGTGGGCTAACCTAGTTCTGAAGGTTGCAACTGGTAACTCAGACAGGAGGGCCAGGTCCCAGACCCACTTTTAAAGACCAGGAATTCAAAAGTGGGGTCACTGCAGGCAGCCCTTTTGACTCCAAGAGAGACAGAGAACAAAATAGTCAAGAGAGAGAATTCTTACATTATTTGCAGGAAGAAGGGAGGAAGTTTTTAAACACTTATGAAATATTCAGGAAAATGCACGTGCACAGGAATCAGAAATGCCTGAGTTCAAACCCTGGTCCCAGTTCTGTGTGGCCTTAGGCAAATGACAAACCACTGTGAACTTCTTTTTATCATATATAAAATGGAGATAAGAATAGTTGCCCCTGAGGACTGCAGTAAGGATTTGAGATCATGTATGCAAATGGCATATAGCAGTAAATTGTAAAGTACAGTAAATTTTCCAGTTATTTTTATATATTTTAGGTAATAATAATCATAAGTGCTCATGACGCTGGCATGCATACCCACATACATACTGCCCTGATAAAGTTCCTGAGAAACAGATGGTGGGAAGACACATCTAGAAGATAAGATCCTGTCAGATCAAATGATTTTATGAGGCATGAAATCCCCAGGGAAACAACCTTTGTGGAGCTACCAATATGGGAATTGGTAAATCCTTCTCTAGGGAATGGACTTGACTTTTTTAAACCTCTGTGAATTTTTAAATACACAAGCATTTTTTCCACCCCTAAGTCAGATGCTCAAGGCCAAGGCCCCATGGTACCTTCAAGCCATAAACTCCCTTGGAGCACAGTGCACTAAAGTTAATACAACCAACACTCAGCACCTAGCAGTTGCCAACTGTGAGATGAAGTCTCGAGCATACACTTATTTAATTCTCACCGAAACCCTGCTGGGCAAGCATAGCTATTCTCTCTTTTTGTTTAGACACAGGGAAACAGAAGAGGAGGGAAATAAAGTAACTTAACTGCGGTCACACAGCATGCAAATGGCTGGGTCAGGATTTAAGCTCACTTCTCAAAGGCTCAGAAGTATAAGATGTTCGCTCCTCTGGATCCATGCAAACTGTCAGCCCTGATTCATCGCCATCACTTTCCCCAGAGGACCAGGACTATGTTGTATTTATCTCTGGATCCCCAAATTGCCAGCATCCTTGCCACTTGGTAGATATTAAAAATTATGGGAAGGAAAAGGAAAAGATGGAAGGAAGAGAGGGAGAGAGGAAGGATGGAAGGAAAGGAGGGCACAGCAACACTCCCCTCAGCACTATTTTAGCCCCCAGTGTTTCCTGCTGTAACAGTTACCACATTTGTATTATTTCAGCTGTTTATTTTCTTGTTTCTTATTGGATGCCCTCAGTAGACTGTAAGCCCCATGAGAGCAGGTTTCATTTCCATCTTACTACCTACAAATCCCCTGAACACTTCAATAAATGCTTAGCAAATGGACAAGTGTTCATTCCTCACCTTCTCAGGATAATGTGAATTGTTGTTGCTTTTGTTATTGTTTTTTTTTTAAGAGAACCAGTTGTTAAACATTTACTAGCACACCACCGATTGGCACCCAGTGGAAGACTCTGCTATGACACCCAGAAACATGAGAGTCACCAGAGCTATATCTAGTATACTGAAACAGAGGTTTGTTAGCATTCGCAAAGTGATTGCTGAAGGCAGTAGATCATTATTTGCTTCATGTAAGAAATGTTTCCAGTGCTGCTGATTGAATGTTCAAGAAACGATTAAAGGCCTTGGCAATGTTTCACTCAAATATCTTTTGCGTGAAAAGCCTCAGAGATTGGTTAATTATAGAGTTATACATTAGTCTCTCTCTAGTCAAGGGCATTTCCAGGCCCCCATGGTGCCCATCCCAGATCCAAGCATGGAGTGCATCTGTGGGCATTAGTGTAACTGGGGTCCTGGGTACCGCTCCTGAGGAGTTCTACTGCTTGGCTAACTAACACCCCCCATGGAAACAGCCCTCAGGCCCTGTTTACAATGTCAAACACCTGGGTTCCCTGTTTGGGCAAGTGGCTGTAGCTTCCTGCCAACTGAAAGAATCAGAACTCAAGCTTGCATTCTTAACCCCTCCCTCTGCCATCGCTAACCCTAGCTGCCGTGCCCTGCCAAGTTCTTCCCTAAATATCTCCCAGATGCTCTGAGTAGGGTGTGTCCACTCCACTCATCTGCACTGTCACCTCCCAGTCTAGATTCCCATGGGCTCAGGCCTGCACTGCTCTCTCTCCCACTCACACTCAGTCCCCCTCTACTGGCCACACTGCCGCCAGGGTGACCTATTCAAAATGGAAATCTGACCCTGTCACACCTGTCCTCCCCTCAGTACTTTCAGTGGCTGCCCACTGCTCTAGGACAAGAACCGAGATCTATGCAGGGCTGACAAGGCCCCAGTGGCTCTGGCACCTCCTAGCTGCTCCTCACATCACTCCCCTCGGGTTCCCCCTGCCCAGAGACTTCCACCAGTCTGTGCCTTCTGCGCTTCCCCACCCACACCCCTAGTGGTGCTTTGTGTAAGCCTCACTACTTTTCCAGATTGAAACCTGTGCGTCAGGCTATCAGGGAAGCCTCCTGGATCCTTCAATCTGGATCTTATGCCTTTCATTCAAATAAATAAATATATATATATATATATATGTTTTCATTCGTTCATTCACTCACTCATGTTTACTGAGAGCCAGCTACATGGCAGATATTGATCTAGGTGCTGGGGATACAGAAATGAACCCCTCAGACAGCAACATGTGCTATCATGGAGCTTACATTTTAGTGAGGGAGAAAGACAAGGCACAAACAAGCAAAATATAGGGAACGTCATGACCTCCAGCAACTGTTTCCTTCCCCCATAGCAGTTGTCTTTCGTTTGAATTATTGATCAACTGATTCTTATCTCCCCTGCCAGGGAATTGCTTGGGTCTGAGCCCCAATAGACTGAGTCAGCCTTACTAGCAACTGCACCCTAAAAACATAGTAGGGCCTTCTGTGGTATCATAGATACTTGTGGAATCCATTTGGTCCCGGGTGAATGAATGTCCCTGAAGGCAAGTTGTCTGAGTGCTTGGGAGGCACAATCCCTAATGGCCAGACCCTGAACCCCTCCCTCCCTGCCCTTTGAGAAGGCTCCCTGCAGCCTCTTTCTGTAATTCTGAGTCAGAGCAGAAGCCACCAAACTTTTTCTGCAAAAGGCCAAATATTAAATATTTTAGGCATTGTAGACCATATGGTGTCAACACTGTTGTTACAGCACAAGCACAGCCATAGACAATTATATAAATGAATGGGCATGATTATATTCCAATAAAACTATTTATGAAAACAGGCTGCAGGCAGGAATTGGCCCACAGGCCATAGTTTGCAACCCTTGAGTTGATGATCCCGGAGGCCCAGCAGCTTATGGCAGCCGAAGGCGGGGCCTGTGTGGTCTGAGTCAGCTATGGGTTCTGCTGGCAGAACCCAACAACTTTCCTCAGACCCTATGTCAATTAACAGAGAGATTATCACAGAAGCTCAAGCTTCAGGCATTTGCAGGTACCACCTTCTGCAGCACATGGAAAAGCAGTTCCCTGCCACCCTCAGAGGAAAGAGACTTGGCCTGCAGGCCTCATAAGGCAGGGATGGAGGCTGCCACATTCCTTGCAGGGTCCCCAGGTTCCTCCAGAGGCTGAGCTCATTTCCTGGCCCTGCCCAGGCATGTGGCAGGGCTGCTCTCAGCTGAGCAGCTGCTGCCCTCCACCCTAGCCCAGCCTGCACTCCGCTGGCAGACACAGGGGCTTTGTGCAGGATGGGGGACACTCAGTGGGGCCTTTGAAAGGAGACATGACATGTCAAAATCTGCCTATTGCTAATGCTAATTTTCAGGAACTTGACTTCTGTTGGCAACTGACAGAGGAAAAACAATTACTTTTTGTTTTTGTATATGTATGTAGTTAGATTTACCCTGATCTTTAGGGTCTGCAGCTATGGAAAACAGAGTTATCTGAGGCTTACCTGCTAGAATGGGATGAGTGGACAAATTTGTCTAGTATTTACAGAGCCAGAGAGCATTAATTATAGCATTAACACTATGTGTGGGCTGTGCTGGGTGTTAACTGTTAAAAACAGTCACAGAAACACCACACAAACTCCAGTTGGTGCTGGGGTAACAATGTCCTATGTATAAAAGTACTCTAGGCAACAAAATCATGGAGCTAACATTACCCTGAAGTTACAAATGCTCTGTTGGCTCGGTGCTTCCAGAGTATCTTGCAGGCCTAAGAACAATATGTTTTTGCGATGTTCTGATCATATTCACACTATGAGTGAGCAACACAGATGGGATGACAATACCGTGTATCACTGCTCTCCGAGGGCAGTGATGCTCTTTGTATAAACCACACGTACTGCTCTAGGACCTACACATTATCCAGGGTCCCAGAGCCCCTTGGCTGCCAGTGCATAACAATGCATTGGGTGTGTCAACACGCTGGGACTCCAGCACTCAGACTGACTCGAAGTGGCAGTGTGTCACTCCTCCAGGTGTAACTACTCTACATGGAACAGTGATCTGGGCGTTATGGTGCTCTGGGCGCCCCGAATCAACCGACGGCTAATGGTAATAACGTTCTCAGACAGAAGGTGCGTGTTCACCGAAAGGGCACATTGATGGATTTCAATCAGAGCAACAAAAAGAAGCTTTTAAAATAGTCTATTACTGAAAAATTGACTTCATAAATTTGATCAAGTCTCAAAATTTGGGAAAGCAGACATTCCTGATACAAAATGGCTGTAGGGGCAAGTGGGTAAAATTAGGGAGGACAATGGGCTGGGTGAATAGTTGGGGACTGTGACAAACTCCAGAGGCATGTCCTCCCTAAGGGGACAGTAGTGACTCAGCTCCAGAAAAGTGTGGTCATGTAGAAATGAAGCTCTAGTGTTGCCTTACCTTCTGACATTTTAAGAAATACAAGAAGCCTAGATTTTTTTTAATGTACAAAATTTCTCACTTTACAAAACATTTGGGCCAAAGAAGATATAACCATGAGCTACATTTGGCCTGTGGCTGCTACCTTGTAACCTCTGCCCAGAGGTCAGATTTGCAGAATTGGGACGGATGGGCTTCAGCACCATCAAACAGATATCTTGAGGTTCAATTTGCTACACTAAAGGGTGACCATTCACCTCCATGAAACCTGGCTCAGTCTGCATTTCAAGTTTGAAATGTCATTTCTTTCTTCTTTAGCCTGTCCTTAGTCTCTTCTCTCTGTAGAGAAAGAAATTGCTTTCTACCCTAACCCTAAAATAAAGCCTCTACTTAGTGCATGGAGAATGTGCAGGGGATCCTACAGTCCAGCTGGTGATCATTTGTACACTTTGCTCAGGTAGGGGGATCCGGGCCTGTGTCCCCCAGGTGGCTGCAGAGAAGACAGGCTGTGGGGAACTGCATTGGCAGCATCCTTCAGGAGGGTCAGATTCTCCCAGGCAGGTGGGCACCTTGCAGACAGCTAAGTGGAAACAGGTGCCAAAACCACTGGTCACTTGATTTGATTCTGTCCAACTGATTATTGTAATTGGATGACAGATTGTTATTTCCCTCCTCTTTTCCACTGTGTTGAAGGGTGAGCAGATCTAGCCCATGACTCACTCTTCTGGGTAGTTACCAAATGGGGAAGATTATCTCCTTTCCCAGGCAGAGCTGTGCCTGCCTTTTGGCTGCCTGAAGAGTAAACTGGGTCCAGCTGAAGTCAAATGGCAGGAAATTTCAAAACTTCCTCACATTTCATATTATATTGTCTACAAAGGCCTTTGAAATGTTCCTTGCTCTAATAGTCAGAGGGGGATACATAGTTGAAGAACAAAGTAGAACAGAAATAACTACACTAGAGGGAAAAAGGAGAAAGAACAGAAGGAAAGACAGTGCAAAATGACAGGACTTCTCATTGGAGGAGCTTGTAGCAAATAATTGGGAATAAGGAGAGTAGTTTGGTTTTAATGGAGCCGTTGTACTGAAGTTCTTTAAAATATGAGCTGTAGATTCAGAATTTTGTAATGCTGTGGATGGAGCCCTCTTCTGGAGAAATTTTTCAACAGATATTACAACAAAGTCAAAACACACAGAGATAGACACAAACACACAGAGAGAAATAGGAAATACCATTGGCTAGTTAGACGAAACGTCATTCATGTGTGAATTGAATCCATAGTTTGTCCTTTTCCTTACCTCCCACTAAATAGAAATTAACTCTACTCCCCAAGCAGCTGTCTTTTTAGAAGGAGGGAAAGAAAAATGGATCTTCAAGAACCTAGCTGTACTTTTACCTAAATAGTGAACTTCAGACTGAGATGAGACTCCATATGTATATCTAAATGCTTGTACATTTAGATAATGCTGTTATTGGGTACATTGTTGGGCAGCTTCACCATAACACATAGAGAATACTTCTACAAGGAAATAGATTGGATTTAGCAGAAAACCCAAGGGCTAAAGATAGAAAAGAAGAGAGGGGAGGGAGGCAGAGCAGGAGAGATTAGCTAAGATGACTGTTGAGGCTTTTAATATAGGCGATGGCATTACCTGCATTTTCCAGATCCCATATTCACCCTTACAGTTTAGTAAATGTCTTTGGGGACTTGCTAAAAAAAATTGCTCAGGCAAATTAACTCTGCCACTCTGATTCCTTTCACCACGTATATCTCTGCTTTTGAGATCTTACGGGCTGTCACATGCTGAACCCTTCTCAGGGCAGGGCTCTCTCTGCAGTTCTCAGTCTTTTATCCCCATCAGAACGGTTCTGCAAACAAACAACGCCCTTAAAGTGCAACACACGAGGTTGAAGGGGCACGAGAAGACACTGATTCTCACTTAAACTTTGAAAATCTAGATTCTGACTCCAAGAAAGTGTTCCCCTCGTTAAAAGCAACACCTCAGAACTCTGTGGAACATTTTTAGTCACTCCCAAGTGAATGTTCTCCAAACCTGAACCACTCCCTAAAGTCCTAATTATTGGGGGATTACTCATTCATTGTTAGAACTTTTGGCTAGTTGTGATACCCAAATAGGCGGGGGGGGGAGGGGGGGGAATCATATTTACAGTGGAATTTCTAGCTCATGCCTCTCTTCTTTCACATTTATTAATCATTATAGCCAAATTCCAGAGGTCACTTGTGAGACAATCTCTCCCAAAACACCCCAGGGGAGAAGAGAGGTGACTGTTTCTCAACTTTGCCAGTTTCCAGCCATTGTTGCTTAGATTTCCTCTCCCCCATTCCAAAAATACCCCAAACAGCAACCTAGCCAATAAACTTACAGAGACTGATGTCTTCCAAAGCTGGACCCAGCATACTATGACTGGGGTGGAAAAACACACACACGCTTTTCTGAACACCACCAGGGCTGAGTGACTAATTTGCTTTATTACAACATTGTTTTTCCTTTCTTCTGTTTTCTCTCTACCTCGGGAAAGTTTTGTTTTTGCTGTTGACTCCAAGACCCCAAGACTTTCCCCACTTCTCACACTGCGGCCCACAGAGCTCTGCACCCGAGCCCCTTGTTGGCTAACTGGATCATGCCAGAACGATTTCTCCTCAAAGTGCTATTGCTGCCAGGATATCAGTTACTGTCCTAATGTGGACATTTACTCTGAGTCTGCATAACGATCTAAAAGAGAGACACTCCACCTGCCTCCACTTCCCCATTCTAAAGAAACTAAGTGAGCTGAGAGCCTTCAAAACCCACTGTGTTAGCTGGGCCTTGGGTGAGGAGACACACCAGTTGCTTTGCCAAAGGCATCACGGGAGAAGCCCCTAGTGCGTAAGGATTACTGGTTGCTGTCACGTGGTCTGTCTTACTGAAGGGGAGGCATAACTTTGGGCAAGCCTGGGAATCCACACTGAGGTCAAAACATGCCCACAGAGAAAAGTCCTGTAAAGTCCCTGGAAAGGCAGTGGCCAGTGCTCCCCAGACACCGACAGCTCCCAGTGAGCCCGGCCTCGTTGTAAACGCGTTACCTAGGACATCCTGTTGAATGCAATCCAATCTGCCTAGAAATCCTAGGAAGGTGATGAGATTATTTTTCAGTGTAGAATCTGGAAGCTCGGAGAGGTTAACCAACTTGCCCAGGGTGGTACCACTAACATATGGCAGAGCAGATCTGCCCAAATCAGAGTCACGCTCTGAACCACCCTGCTAAATTGGGATGCATATATACACAGACAGCCTGAGGAATAATTAGTCCAGAAAGACTGGAAAACTGATTCATAGACAGGCAGAGGATTTGTGGCAGGACTGAAGGCTACAGGGACCCCCAAGAGAATGAGCCAGCAAAGCCCTGGTGGAAGAGGAAGATAACTGAATAAATAGCAGCTGTGGGTCCAAGGAAGGAGGATACAATGAGTGGAGAGAGGGGGCTCCACAGACAGTCACCTTGCTCTGCCTCCAGGCACTATCACCCGCCCCCCCCACACACACACACACACTTTGAGTGCTTTCCATGGCCAGGGCATTCCTGGGACACTGGTCCATTTCCAAAGTCTAACCCCAACATTAATCCAGCAGTGGCCTCCCCTTAGAAGGCTGCTCTGCATCCTCACATGCTAACCAGCCCCTGCTGGGGACGCTAGCTGCTCACTCCCCCTCTCACCCACAGACTCACACATGTGCCTCTTCCCTTGGCACCCAGGAGTGCTGGACAGGAGCTCAGCATTCATTCTTAGCACCCCAAGGCACTCCCTATCTCCTTTCCTCCTCTCTGCCTGGCCCTGCCTTGATCTCACCCACCCACTTGTAGGCTCCCTGCTCATCCCAAATCCCATAGGCTGCCAGCTAGGTCGTGGTGCTCTCAGAAACCACAGGCCCGGGAGCAGTGCTGGGCGTGCCCCTCAGCCTCCTGTACCTGTAGTCTGGCCTCCTGCTTTGTACACACAAACTTCAGAGATCTCCTAGATACATAGGTGGTTGCTGGAGGACCACGTCTCCATCGCTCCCCTTCCCAGAATCTCAGGGCCCTTCCCTCCCGCCGCAGCGCTCCGAGGGTTAACAGGCAGCTGCGGCCCGGTGGGCAAAGCTTGAACTTTTCTCTGTTCTCCGCGCCGCCCAGGAAAGCAACAGAGGCGGCAGTTGGGGCTTACGGCTGAAGCTCCAGCTAGCTGGACAAAGGGGGCGCAGGGGGGGTGGGGCCTGAGCCCTGACAGGGGACGCACTACGGTCCTTCCCAGCCTGAGACTGAGGAGGGAAAGGACCCCTATGCTGGCGCAACTGGCTCCCGCGCCTTTGAGCGACAGCAGCAGCCGGGCTGCAGAGCACCGCTAGCCCGAGGCACCTTCCAGTGCACCGCCGGGCTGGGTGAGGGGACCCGGGCGCCCCAGGAAGTCGGCAATGCCAGGCCGTCCTCTCCAGCCTCTCAGCAGCCCGCAATCCGGACACAAGCGGCGCTTCCCCTGCTCTGCGCTGAGCTGGGTAAAATCACGACTCCTTGGACTCGTCTCTGAGTCTTTCTCCAATGCATGAGCCTCCGAGAGAAAACGAATCAAAGTTACCCCACTTGATGCAGGCAAGAATGTCGCCCCTGCTTGAAAAATAAAGGACTCGGGAGCTTTCTCCTTCTTACACACACACACACACACACACACACACACACGCCGGAGTGGGTAACCAGACGCCCTAGGATCTCCGAGGCTGGAAATGACCTCCCTTCCGAGCCCAGGGCTGTCTTTGCCTCCGCTCCAGGAGTCCCTAAGCACCCCGAAAGCTCTCTCACTTTGCCCGCGCCAGGCGATCGGAATGCAGAACTGGGGCGCGGGGCTCCCGGCAGCCCCTCTTCCCTACCTGGGACAGGAGAACGCACAGGACGAGCGGAGTTCTCGGCTGCATTTTGCCCGACTAGAAGCGCCCGGCGGCGTTTTCATTCATGCACGCGGCTGCACTGAGCATATTTTCCGTGGGAGCCAGGCTTTGAGGAGAGGCTCTGCCTCGCCAGCCAGCCAACTTCCCAAATAGATCAGCGGCAGCATCACGAAAGCATTGGGTAGAGGCTGATGACCAGGACCAATGGCTTTACAAGACGGATTCCTTCATAAAGCTCCCTCGTTTTGCATGGCAGATACGGGGCTAGCACCTCGCGCAAAGCGTGCCCCTCAAAGGAGGCAACCCATTTGCTTTTTTGGACCGTTGGGGCCCATCTCACAAATCACGCTGGGCAACGCCAGCCAATTCCACTTACACAGAGAATGGAATTGCACCAGGGACTGGCGGCCACTTCCAGCCCAGTGCAAAAAGATTCTCTTTATTAAAATGTTAATAAGATCCACTTTATTTCCCATAAATCAAATAAAATGACCCCAGCAGTTTCAGCCCTTTCTTGGCAATAGATTTTTTTTCCTTTTTCTTTCCTTCCCCCCCACCCCCACGTGGCCCAAGTCATGATGGTGTTTGGTGTTTTCCTGCCATCTCACAAATCACAAGAGGACAGATCAATTCCAGCTTGCAGAAAAAAAAACCCATCAAGGGGCAACAGATTTTATCAACTGCTCAGGTGCGAATGTGACGGGGCCACCTACCACAGATGCGCATCTAGCACCAAAGTTTGGGACTATGATTTGAGGAAACTTTTTAATTTTTATATGGATGTGATCATTTGGAAGCTCCTAGCTATCCCCAGAAACTCAGAACAGTGGTAGCCACATTTCAAGGGATTTTATAACTGGGGTCCTATGGAAATGAGGGTAAGAAAGATATCTCGGTCTGCCTTTCCCAGTAGGAATCTAAGAAAATGCCTTAAAGACCTTACTTTGTCACTTCCATGCAGCCTCCTAAAAAGTATTCCAGGTATTCTATAATAGAGGGTATTTGTGCAATAGAATTTATGCAACCAAAATAGAAAATCTGGGCCAAAAGGAAAAAAAAAATCGGAAAACTGAAATGCTAACCCCAAACTCTAATACATTTGCTCCGATTTAGATCTGAGCTTCCTGGTGGCTGAAGCAATAAGAGAAACACATAAGTTACATAGTTCTGATAGAAATAGGTACACAAATATCTTCTGACATAGGTTCCCTTGACACCAAATAATGGGATAAATGCATCGTGTGTTATCTAATATAACAGGACACTGAGCAATGGACTACGCTGAGATCCAATGGATTGGGCTGTATTCCCAGCATCTGGCACAGGGCCTGGAACATGGAGACCGCCATCAGTATGTGTTAAAGAGATGTCTAGACTTAATCGCGAAGCAGCGATGGCAGGGCAGAACAAAGATTCCAGAGCCACGTTACCTAAGCTGAACCCCCAGCTCTGCCACCAACTAATAAATTACTGAAGCTGTCTGTGCCTCTGCTTGCCCACTGGTGAAATGAAAATATACGTCATACTGACCTCACAAGGATATGGTGAGGATTAAATAACAAAATAACCACTCAATAAATATAAAATGATGCACTTTTAAACATTATTTCATTGTCAGCTGGTCTACCATCTCATGTGGCCCCAAGGTCACTAATGAAGATGCAGTGCCATTTGACCACCTGACTGCTTTAGCCGGAGCTGGCCCAACAGATGGCGATGTTGGCCAAACAGCGCCCAGAGAAGCCCAGGAAAGGTGACCACTACTGCTTCTTCCAGCTTCCCACTGTCCTCTTGTCGAAGCAGGCCCCACCCCTGGAGCCTCTGAGATGTGCGGTCCCAGTGTTGGATAGATGCTGTGTTTGTCTCAATTTGGAACCCATGTCTGTGGAGACCCATTCCCACATAGCTCACCAACAGGAGTAAAACAGGGTGCTTTGGAGTCAGACCTGCTTCAAATCAATTCATCATGAAATATTCTAATTTTTCTCCATTCAAGGGCAGAAGCCACCTTGCCAATCAGGGGCCAGCTGAGCTGAGTCTCTAGGTTCAGCAGGCACAAAGACAGAGAGAGAGCAAGCAGAGGATAGCTCGGGAGATGATAAACAATGTTAAGGGGTAAAGGATGGCAGTAAGATGATGTTCCAGTCACATTTCCAAAAGCAGCCACTCAGCCATGGGAGCACTCCTAAGGGTAGGGTGTCCCAAGGATGCACGTGTATCCTTGCACAAAGTACACAGCAAGCACTCCTAAGGGTAGGGTGTTCCCAAGGATGCACGTGTATCCTTGCACAAAGTACACAGCAGTATTATTGATTTTGTAGTTCTGTTGGACCTTTCTTTGGTCTCCCTATTCCATCATCCTTACTGCTGCTCACCAAATAGGTCTAGTTTTCCCCATCCTGGCACATGGAAGGGTTGCACTTGTCTCCCCCTTGTGGTTAGCATGGGGAAGTGTGACTAGTTCTAGCCAATAAGCGGTGAGCAAAAGTGACAGCTGTCACTTCAAGGCTGGAGCATTTAATCACCAGTGTGAGACAGACTAGTTTCCCTGGAATAGGTGCTGAGATGAAGATTTGTGCAGGTGGCTTAATGGTGAGTGTTCTCAGGAGCAGCCACTACAAGAGGGAGGGAATCAAGGTTGGAGAGGGAGAGGGTGAACACAGCTGTCTTTGCAGTAGAGGACTCCGCCAGTACCAGGGGAACTCGAAGGCTAGAGTGGTCTTTCAGAGATGACCCTAATAGAGTCAGTGGGCTGTGTCTTTGTGCTCCCACGGGGCCAGCTGTTTCCCCAAGTAGGAAACTAATCTTGGGTGAGGCAGCGTGGTACAACCAAGGGCAATATTCCAGTCTGACTTCAGCTTCATCATTGTATATTAAACTAAGGTGCTCACCCGCAACAGGTGACTGGGGGCTGTGATTCCCAGGCTGCAGATGGCCTGGGGCATCTAATGGCACCAATGAAGACAAATATAGACTTGCCCGGCCAAAACTCTGCTGAGTCTGTCTCCAGCCAGGAGCTGTGCAGGCAGTCACCAAGGTCCTGGGCTTTTCTCCTGAGCTATTCTACTGGCAAGCAGAGTGGCTCCAGGCCAGCTCACCTCATTCCAGGCAGGTGTGCCCAAAGGGCCAGTCCCCTATCCCTTCCTACCTCAGAAGGGGAGGTGTTAACTCTCAGAGTCTTCGTAGGCCTTGAGGCTCATTTCTAGAAACCCATGGAGGTGAGGAAGTTGGAAAAAGATTTGTCCATAAAATGACACCTGGATTGGCATCTCCAGACTTTGCTTATATAGGGTAAGTAGCTTTTACCCTCCAAACCTCAGTTTCTTCATCAATAAAATGGAAATATTAACATAACATTCCAAAGATTGTTGTAAAAAAAAGTTACTCTTTCCCTCTATCTCCTACTGCCCTCTACTCTCACAGAACGTGCATTTCACCAAAAACTGTATCATGTTTTGTTCGACAAAAACAGGAGAAAAGTCATGTTGCTCCAATGATAAAAGACCTCTGAAGAAGATATCCATTTGTTTGTCTGCTTGTTTTGCCTTGTTTTCCTTCAGCTCCCTAATGAGGGTCTCTCGGCTGATGGATTGATTGATGGTGGCAAGTAAATACTGAAGCTAAAAACCACCTCCCTACCTCTGCTCTACCTCCCCTACCACAGCCCCCCGACAAACCCAGCAGTTTTCATAGCTGTGGGCTCCCCAGCAGCCATGTCTGTGTTCAGACACATTCCAGGTTCACATTCCTTTTTCTGGCACATCAGCCTGGCTTTGGAGTTGGTAGGATCATCATCCAGCAGTCTGCAGCTGTCTCCTGAGGTTCCAGAGATTGAGGCTGTTTCCTCACCTTGACGGGTGCAGATGAAGACATGATTTCTGAGGGTGCGGAGGTGGCTGTGTGGGTGTGAACAGTGTTTGCACGTCATGCGTACAGGCACATGAATGTGTGTGTGTGGAGAGGGGCAACTGGGATATCATGCAGCAGACATAATTTATTCAAATTTTGGTACCCTTTAAATTTGCTGCTGTGATGAGGCATTTGAATAGAATAGTGATAAACCAGATAGATGTCCTTATGAGACACAAAAGTTATCAAGTATGCAGGAGCACTTGATAATTGCAATATACTTGGAGAGCAGGGAGGGAGTCCACAGCATATAGCATTATAACATAGCATAATGCTGAAACACCTCTCAATGTTTTCAGCCTGCTTAAAATACCCAAGATTATGACAATATACTACCCCACAATACCTGGCCACCAAAAAAGTAGCATCTCCCATCTGCTTGAGCCATGAACCTGCTTTATGTTTCTTCATTGCCTTTTTGTTACCTGACCTTATACTATAAGTGGACACTGTATTATTGTCTCAATTCTTCACTCCAACCTGCATGTACATCTTTCACCCCTTGATTTAGAGTTTGGCCCCAACATCATGGTGTGATATGAACTTGATGTGGTCAATGGAATGAGGCAAAAGTCACAGGGTACCAGTTAAAAGCCCAGGCTCCAAGAGGCCCCGTGCATTTCAGGTGGCTCTCGCTAGGTTCTCTACTAGTGCCTTCAAAGGAGCATTCATGGGTGAGCTCACTGGTCGTGGGGATAGACAAGTACCTGATGAACCCAGAGAAACTTGAGCAAAGCCAAAAGAGCCCTACCCAGATTAGCTGATTCACAGGTGTGTGAGCTAAAAATAATTGACTGCTCTAAATTTGGGGGTGGTTTGTTATGCATCAATAGCTAGCCAATAATCACATTTTTTTGTTTGTTGTCTATCTCTCCTACATCTTTTTGCTGCTGTGTGTTCAACTTCTAGAACAGTATCTGGCATGCAGAAGGTGCTCAGAGGATTTTTGCTGTAAAGATAAATGGCTTCTGTATTGAAAAATGCATGGTGCTGATATGAAAGTCCCCTACATGTACTGCTCTTCCAGAAATACTTCCTGATGGTGACGGTTCAATCCTCCCACCTGGAAAGCATTCTATGACCTTGACACTCTCCACTCACATGTGGCCACCTAATTCAGTCTATGACAAGGCAAGGCCTTCTTACAGTAGCCTCAACCAGGATTAGACATAGTAAGGAACATTCCACAGGGGCTAGTGTGAACATGTAGGTCTTTGGGGAAGGACCTTTGTGATGTGACATCCTTCTGAATTTCCTCAACTCATGAAGAGCCCAGACATCTAAGACTAACACAGGAAGCACTCCTTCGGCTTTTGAGGTACTGCACTAATGTAGGGTCCTCTGGGGGCATGTTTAAAATAACCATGACTTCCACACTAGCATGGAGATAAAACCTGGAGTGACCATTAGGCAATCTCAATTCAACTTGCCTAGCTGTCTTCAGGACTTCAGTCCCTCTTGACCAAAACTGGGCATGCAGACACCAATTTTATTCTATGAACTAGAAGCCATTAAAAGCCCCCTCTAGGTGTCTCCCTTACCCAAAATTAGTTACCGGGGTTATTCCTACCCAGAGAATGATCTCAGCATCAATTCCATAAAGCACTGGTTTTCAAAGTCTGGCCCCTAGAGCAGCAGCAGCAGTATCACCTCTGAACTTGTGAGAAATAAACATTCTTGGTTTTACCCTAGGCCTACTGACTCAGGAATTCAGGGATGAGATCCAACAATCTGTGTTTTACAAGCTCTTTGTATGCATAGCTTGAGAATACTTTAGAGAATTCCCCACTACTCACGTACATTCATTCATTCATTCATTCATTCAAGGAACATTCATAAAGTGCCCACTGCATATTAGCCACTGAGCTAGGCAACAGGGTAGGAAATGAAAGGCTTGGTTTATGTGCTTCGGAAAACATGATTGATGGAGAGAAACACATCATTCTGTTACAGCGTGCTGCAGGAAGTACTGAGAGCAAAGTAGCCAGAGCTATGGAGGGTCAGGATGTGTTTAAAAAGAGTCAACGGGTCCACTGTGGTTTCTACTGTGTCAAAAACCATGATGGGTCTCTGCTTGGCCAAAGTGGTACTTTTTGTATCTGTTGATGAGAAACTAAATAACAGCAAAAGGCAACCGAAACTCAACACTTTCTTCTAACTGAATTTGAAGCTTATTCTTTGCGATTCCACCTAGGTAAATTTGCAAATGGCAGTGCCTGGGGATGGGGACATTACTTATAGTTGACAGATAATGCTTAGTGTGCATTTAGTGAGATTTCTTACAAAGATACCATGGCCCTCAGGCCCCGCCCCCCACCTGCCTGTCTGTGGTTCGAAGCAGGAAACCACTGAGCCAGAGAAAGGCAGAATGAAAAAGAGGGACACTTCGAGGAGAGGCTGTTGACCGAAACAAGTCTAGGCAGTTTGGGACTCCAGATTAGGTTCTGTTTAAACATCAACATCTGGAGGCTGAGCTTTATCGTACTCGCAAAGGGGAACCATCCAAACCACTAAAGTAGGGAAGGCTCCATATCCTGTTTGCACTGGAGGAAGATCACTCTGGCCACACTGGAGGATGGACTGCGTGAGGGTCGTAACCAAGGAAGAGAGGGACTTCTTGGAAGACTACTTACTGTACAGGCAATATGAAAGGTAGCAGAGCAAGAGCTTTTGTCTCGGGTTATAACCAGCCACCTGTACAGGAAAATTACATGGCTCTCTCTCCTGCTGCCCAGCAGTGTCTAGGATAAGACATACGCTTATACAGTAAAGACAAATGAAACACACTTACTAAACTATAGGAGTCTAACTTTGAGGTCCAATTCTTCACCCCTCCCTGCATCTAATCCTTGCCTCATTAATGGTGGAGTAAACGTCCTCACCTTTGACTTTGGGCTTGACCACGTGGCCTGCTCTGGCTGCCAGAATGAGGAGGACGTGGCATAGCAGTGTGTAGTTCTGAGCCTGGGTTTTAGGAAGACCTGTGTGTGTTTCTGTTTGCTTTCCTACACCTTGCCATCTCCATGAAGAAAACACTCCCTGGTCATCCAGCTGGTCCAAGAAGAGTGAGAAACATGTAAAGCTGAGCCACACCCACACACCCACAGATCTGAAGTAAGAAGCAGAACCTAACCTAGATTATCCAAATCCCAGCCAAGGAATGGCTCCGGGAGTGAGCTAGAAACTGAATACTCAAGTCTAGCATAGACATTGATGTGGGCACGACCAATGTTCAATGTTTACCACAGATTCAAGCCCTTTATTATTTCTCAACCCACGAAATAGTCCTTTCCTTCCACCCACCTAATCCAAGCTGACTGTCTCCTTGCAAACCGCTAGGCTCCTTTTTGAATATTTACTGCAAAGTTACTGAATCTGCCTCCAGTTGCTTTTCTCATGGCAGCATAATTGTGAGGCCATCACTCAGCAATTACTTGGGAAAGTTATTTACAATGCAAGGCAGATCTGTGAATGTTTGTAGTGGATAAATTTATTTATAATGTAATCCAAATTTGCCAATACCTCTAGTAGATAAAATTGTACTGCTTCTATAAAAGGCAACCCACCCGGGTAATGATTTCTGTGGTCTTTTATGAATAGGCCGAGGTCAGGTCCACCATAATAAGTTGGGAAAGTTAATCTGTGGAAGCAAGTTAAGCATAGAAAACTACATTTTAATGATTCTGAATGTGTGACAGCTGCCAGTATTTAGCCAAATGAGCATCTGAAAAGGCAAATCCAAGACCCTTGTTCCTGAAACTGAGCTTTCATGGGGTTAAAATGGCTGGTGTGCAATCTCTGTGAGGTCAGGGATGATGTCTGTCCTTCCCTTCCTTGGACACCACTGGCCCACACTTGTCCTGGCACTGAGCAGGCATTCAGCAGATAGGAGTGGGATGCATCAATAAGAGTGCAGGTGCAGAGGGGAGGCCCTGCTTGGCCCTGCACATCTGTTGTTTGCCCTACTTATATGGACTGCAGCCAAACAAACCATCGGACAACACACCTCTAGTATCAGCATCCATCTCCCAGAGCAGTGGTCCTCAAACTCTAGTCCTACCACGTGTCCCCTTTCAGGGGCAACACTCCACATGTGTTAATTGTCTACACTGCTGCTGTTTCTAATGTATTAAACTCAGAATCAAATATGTCTTGAATCATAAAATTCTCTCTTAGCACATTAGAGAAAAGGAAGACACACCACAGCCCACAAAGCCCAACAAAGCTATCTCCTGCCTCCCTCTCCAAATCCATTCCGTTTCCACTTTCCCCTGTGGTCATTGTGCCCTGCTCTACTCTCAGTCATCAGACATGCCAAGCCCTTCCCTAACCCCGGGCCCTTGCACGTTGTAGTCACTCTGTCGGAAACATTCTCTACCTCCACTTCCAGGTCATTCTCACCCTCTCAGACACTTTTTACATCACTTCTTCAAAGAAGGAGCCACTTCTCAGCAGCTCATCCTTCATTAGCTCATGTCCTTGTTTCCTCCATTGCATTTTCTCACATTTGTCACTATTTTATTTATTGTTTGTTTCTTTCTGTGTTGGTGTTCCTTACCAGGATATGAGTTTCACAATGGCAGCTAAATATCTGTTTATTGATCACGGTAGTCCAGGACCTAGAACCATGCTTGGTTCATGACAGGCAATCAATAATCTATTTTTAAAAAATAAATGAACAAACAGATGATCTTATGACCAATGAAAGTAGATGAACGAGTGGTTCTCTCGATGCACTAATCTCATTAGAAATACCAAGTAGTGGCCTGATGGCTGATGACTGCAGGGAACCACACACAAAAATATGGCCAAGATTAAGTGTGCACACTTCAAGCTTTATGTTGTATAAAACATAATACCAAGGGTCCAGGGGCCCTGTGGGTAATCCAAGTAAACTCACTGTATTCTCTTTGCCAACACCAAGCTCATATGAAGCGTGGGGCATGACCTACTTGAACTGATGACCCAGTTTTCCCAAGGTGAATCAGGAGAGGCTGAGGGGAGCTGGGGCACACCAAAGAAAGGCATGGTAAAGTATTTTCAATACCATTTTCTCTTACTTGACAGGTCAGGAACTCATCTAAAGCCTTTTCAAGGTGCCAGGTTCTTGTTCATGTAATGAATCTATTGATTTACTTTTTGCCCCCAAGGAAACTCTGAAGACCACAGAATGTCAAGAAAGAAGACAAAGAATTCTTGTTACTTGTCATGGAACCTGATGGGTGAAGAGACAGGTCTTGGCATATTCCCAGAAGATGCTCATGACCCAGTTATTATTCTTTGGGGGTAAATAGTTATTTATGGGTATATCAGGACTTACCTACTTTATTGCTTTCAGCTAACATGCCTTTTCCATGTCCATAAATCATGCCTCTCTTAACAAAGAAAGTAAAACAGGACAACTGTCCATTCATTCAGCAATTGTTTTGATAACAAGCAACAAGATACAGTAAAAACGAAGCATTTTTCTGTAATCAAGCTAAGTAATTGATCTCTAGATTACCAGCTCCTTCAACTCCCCAGCCCAATTTCCACATTGTTGCCAGAGCAATTTTTAATTCAAGCAATAAATACCAAGTATTGATTATGATCTAGGAATTATTTTACTCAGCAGTGAGTAAAGCAACTCTGTTTCTGCCTTTGTTCCTGTACCTGTTCTTGGTATATATATAAAGCCCTCAGTGCCTCCCTACTGCCTGCACGTTGCACGTCTAAATCCCTAACTTGGTATTCAGTGCCATACCTAAGGATCCCATGCAACCGCTCTGCTTTACTTCCCCGGCCAGGCTCAAGCACCAGGCACACAGAACACTTTACCATTCCGCCTCACCTCGCACCAGACTACTTCATTTTACAGAACCACGGCACATGCTACTTTCTAGGATTTCTCTTGTGCAGGCCAAAGTTGACGTGGTGGGCCACAGCTCAGCATTAGGAGTCAACCACCTCAGCTGCCACTTTCTCCAGGAAACCCCCCGTGATACGCCCAGGCTGGGTTAACTGCACTGGGAACGTGTCAGCACCCACTTGCTGGGGCCCCTTGCTGGGTGGTTGCTGTCGCTTCAAGTAAGAAACTCAGTCCTTCTTCTCATCTTCACGCTCAATAAGCCCAGGGCCCAGCATGACGGTACTTCAGGTTAGCACCTGTGTATTAATACATGTGTACATGATAAACAGTCATGAGAGCTATGATGTTTATGAAGTACCAGGCATTTTTCCAAGTGCTTTACATTCACGTTTTTCTCATTGACTCTTAATCAGCTACACATGAAATATGAGTATTGCTTTTCACTGGTGACCCATTTATAGGCAAACCTGCCCTGGGTTTAAAAGGGAGAAAACACTGACCTGGCACTATGAGCACCTGGGTCCCACCTGACCCATGATGGCTTATTTGTGCCATAATGAAGAACAGGTCAATATTCTCTAAGCCTTTGTTTTATTTCTTGTTAATAAGCACAGCCTTTGGAATCAGACAGCCTGGATTCAAGTTCCACTCTGTAATGTACTAAACAGACACAGGCAGGCTTGAAGGACGGGGTATACCATATAAAGCAATAATGTCACTAACAGGGAACAGAACTGGGCACTTACCTTGGGTATCTTACAGCTACTATACTCCTTAGTCTTCAGAACACGGATGTCACCATTATTATCAGAAAATACTGTCACCGTGCTCACAACACCTAAAGCTTGGGCGAGCAGCCCATCATCACTCAGCACTAATCAAGAACAGAATCCACAGGATAACTCATTCATTTTTACATCTATTCATTCAATCACTCAGTCATTAGAAGTATTGATTGTGCCCGTTCCCTGTGTCAAGCACTGTTCCGGAAAATAATACTGAATATACAGAAGTGAACAAAACAAATCATAATCCCAGGCTTCAAGGAACTTGAGTAGTAGTAGGATTGGAGAGAGGGGTTAAAAAACATTAAAAATTTAAAATAAGATTAAATGGACTTCTGGCCAAGATGGAGGCGTAGATAGACACACTGTGCCTTCTCGCACAACCAAAAGAAGGACAACAACAAATTTAAAAACAAAAAACAACCAGAACTGACAGAAAATAGAACTGTATGGA
>VMDR010010308.1:0-31106 GCA_007922815.1 Macrotus californicus | reverse complement strand
GTCACAATGAAAGGTCTGAGCCAGGTGGCCGTGGTTGAGGACATACTCCCTATCACTCTTCTGCCCCAATTATTCTTTCCAAGTGACGAGTTACACCTCAGATTTGCCTTAGCCATTGACGATGCTAGGTGAATGTGGCACTAGATTTATTTTAATCCAATATTTTATATTGTATTACATGCACATGTACATAATTTTTCTCTATGTTTTTCTTTTGGTTAAGAGAAAACTGTTTTTTTTTTTTTTGGATGCTAATTTATGTTTCTCAAAAGAGCTTCTTTTCTTGGGTTGGGAACTTAGTGAAAATTCCATGTAGGTAAGAGAATTTTAAGAGAAAATTGACAGGAGAGTAAGTGGGCAGGCAGCCCAGAGCATTTTCTACACTGTGGCTTCTCCTCAGACAAATCCTTTAGGTGATAATAATAAGAATAATTGTGACCATTTATTGAGCACTTACTTTTGGAAAGCAATGTGCTAGGTGCTTCGAGTATATATTAATTAAAATCTTTACAACAATGTGGCAAATGAAGTACTATGGTCTCCACTTATAAGTGAAAAACTCTGGTTTGGAAAGTGAAGAAACTTATCCCACAACATACATCCAAGTCCAGAATTTGAACGTGACCCTGGCCTCCCGAGCTGCCTCCCATGGCTTCAGATTCTGTGTCTTCAGGATGAGGGTGTTGAGTGAAATGGTGTCTATTTAGTGGTGATATGTCTGGGTTGATATTTCTAGCCCACACCACCTCTCCTGAAGACGACCCAGTCTTGGTATTTTAACAGCTCCCTGGTGTCTTGGCTCGGCTCCCACAGACCTTGGAACCCCATGTCTGAGGCCGAACTCATGGATCCTTCATCTGACTTGCTTCTCCTTTGCAATCCATGTACTGTTTCCTGGGAGTCCTCCCCACTCCACCCTGTAGTTCAAGCTATAGGCTTTCTAGCTACCTCGACTCGCTCCTGTCTCACTTACCTTGAGCCAGCCTGGCAGTGCCGTGACATGTGCAGGGGGCTTTATAGTCCCACCGCCTGGGTTTGAATCTTGGCTCCCCTGTTTATGAGCCATGTGACATTGGACAAATTATTCCTCTGTGCCTTGATTTTCTCACCTGTACAGTGGGGTCTAAAATACCACTTACTCTGTAAGGTAACCTAGTTCAGATTTTTCGTATTGCTTGAATGAACTGTTAAAATAGGCTTCAGGCTGGTTTCTCTGTAGCCTGGTTTCTGTAACCCAGCCTTCCTGGCTTCACCAGAGTTATCATTACATGATAACAAACACGGCATTCTCTTGCTTAAAAATCTTTAAGACTTAAATATACCTATTGAGTCAGGCGAAGTCTTCATAATCTCCCACCAACTGGCCTTTTTGTGGTCATTTTCCATCATGTCTCTCTAAACAATTTGGACTCTGGCAGCAAAAAAAAAAATTATGCATGTGATACTCTTTTATGCCTCCAGACTTTTGCCCATGTGGTGCCTTCTACCAAGAATGCACTTTCTTTCTATTTCCATCTAGTGAAGCGCACTTATCTTGCATGGCTCAGTTCAAAGGTCACTTATGTTTTAGGGCACCATAAGCTGAGTTGGTCACCTCTAGAGTGTATCCCTCTGTTTTAGAAACTAACATATGACATGGTCATTATCTGCACTGTCATTATCTGTCTCCCACCAGGCGGTGGACCACTGTGGGCAGAGAGCAGGTATGTTTCAATCTGATATCTTTTGTCCTACAGCCTCACACATAGTGGGAGCCCCTAGATTTGGACTAATGTATGAAATATCATTATCGTTCCTAATCAAATGTCTGTAATACTGTTCCACTAGTTAGGTTAACTCTTGTTAGCGTAAGATGATAAAAGACAGTGAACTTGTAGCAAAATTAAATTAAAAACTCAGGTGCAATTATATTGTTCTTACTGTCTCCAAGATTAAGCCATAACGTGTTTCCTAGTATTCAATACATGTCACATGTTACACTTTTCTGACACCTTAAGAAAATGTGCTAATGGAAATTCTTTAGAACATCAGTAAGGTTTCTATATTTGATACAATGTTTCATCAGAAAAGGAGCCCGTTTCTTCCTTATCTGCCCTTGTGCTAAGCATGATACTTCACGGGACTTCACGGGAGACAGCATCTTAGAGATTCCGAGCACAGGCTCTGAAGACAGGGTGCCTGGGCTGAGATCCTGGTGCTGCCACGTACACGCTGTGTGCCTGTTGGATGCACCTCTCTCCGGGCTTGTTCTCTCATTGGTAATATATGCTTCATGGTGACATGTGCCACAGAGAGCGGTTGCGAGGTTCCAGTGAGTTACTAAAGCATCTAGGCACTGACCAAGAGTAGATGCTCCATGACTGTGCTATATTATTTGCTTGGTGTTTACAAGAGAGGACCTGGAACCCTGGTACGAAGATGAGAGGTGTTGTGACATCAGGGAAGAGTGGAGAGAGATAAAGAAACTGCAAGATGTGAGAGTTGGCCCGTTCACCTGGGCGGGGACTAGTCATCCATTCAGATATTATCCCAGCCCTTGAGTGTTTTCACTTCATCATTTTACACGTGGAGCTAAATCTAGGAGCAAGCCCTAGTTCCAACCCAGCAGTGACGAGGAGGGTTGGCTCCAGAGTCATTCTGTCTGGGTCCAGTTCCCAGGGCCGTGGTGTGCGGGCTGTGTGACCTTGGACGAGTACTTTCATTTCTGTAAGGTTACATTTTCTCATCTGGCAAAGGAGAAAAAAGAGTGTTTTTACCTCCTTCCTGTTGTGAGAGTTCAATGAAACAGTCTCCGCCACGTAGTGAGTGCTTTGTGTTAAGTGCAGTTCTCGTGTTGAAAGTATTATTGAAATATCTACTCTATGATATCTTTTTATTTGCTTTTTTTATGGAACACAATATATCATATCTGTAGAAGAGCATAAAGACATTTATGTAGATTTTAGAAAATAAGGTGAACACCTGTATACTCACCACTGCTGATTAAAAAAATAAAATGTTGGCAGATCCTCAGAGTCCTCTGCCAGCCTTCCTGAGCACGTCTGTCCCTCCCCAGGAAGGCACTGCTCTCCTGGGCTTTGGATCACCATGTGCTTTCTGTACTTTGTGTTTTAGTTCTTCTACACGCACCACTTAACAATATGTTATTTGGTTTTATCTTTTAGGAACTTTATATGAATGGAATTGCTATCTATCTATCTATCTATCTATCTATCTATCTATCTATCCATCTTTCTATCTATCCTGTGCCTTGCTTTTCACTTTCAACAGTTGTAACTGGATTGGTGTACACAGTTGTAGTTCATTCAGTTTCACCGCTGCTCAGCATTTTATTCTATCGGCATACCACAGTGTATTTTGTTATTTTTCCTATTGGTCATCTGGACCGTTATTGACTGGCTGTTGTAACAAACAGTGCTGCATAGAATGTTCCTGTACATGTGCCCTGGTGTATGCATGAAAGACTGGAAAACACTTTAGGAAGGGAAACCCAGGGGTGGTGTTGCTCAGTTGTAGAATGCGCACATATTCTAGTTCACTAGTAATACTAAGCTCTTTACTAAGTCTCAGCGCGTGAAAGAAGTTTGACAGATTATTATACACTAATTTTGTGTCCTCATAAAAATTACTCAGAGGGGTTGTCAGTCCCTCAGATTTCATAGTTTCAATATAAAATTCAAGTGATAACCTTCTCTTGGTCTTCACACTCTCTTCGCACATTTGCAATGTGGTCCTTTCCCACATTGTACCAAGGAGGGACTGTGGGATGAATAGAATATGGTACCCATGAAGGTATGATTAAGTCACAAAGGTCCTTAGGCTCTGCGGCAATCTCTCTCTTTCTGTCTGTTTTGGGTCTCTCAGTCTGGGAGAAGCAGCTGCCGTGTGGTGAGCAGCTCTATGGAGCGACCCTCAAAGTGAGGAGGAGAGGCCCCCAGCCTGTAACCAGTAAGGAACTGTGGTTTGCCAACAGCCACTTAAACGGTCTTGGAAGGGAGTTTTCCAGCCTCTGGGGTCTTGAGTTGACTGTGGTTTGATAGCTTGACTGCTTAAGCTCATGGGAGTCCTTGACTCAGAATTGGCTAGCTAAGCCACACCTGGATGTCTGATCCACGGAACTGTGTGAGATGTTAAAATGATTGCCTTAAGCTAACTTTTGGCGTAATATATTAGGCAGCAGACATAAATAATACACATAAAAATTTCACTAAAGAGACAAAACTTCCAAGTTACTTTAAGAATTTTTGAAATGAAGTCAAACATTTAAAAATAGATTTGGAAATAGGTAACATAAAAGGTGGATGCACTAAGAGATCTAGGTGTTACTTAATTGGTCCTGTAAAAATCACCATAAAGATGGGAAAGCAATGATGACTTGTGATTCATAACCTATAGAAACATGTGCCTAGTGTCTTTGAATTTTTTATTTGTACTTGATGTATTCTTATTAGAGTCCTTTAAATGTATGTTACTCTTAATGCAAAACATCGATTATAGCATAATAGCAAAATAACAGAAATCATCTAAATACACAGAAATAAAAGAATAGTTAAATAAATAGTATATCCACTCGATAGACTATTAATTTTTTAAGAAAAGCAATGACACACCCCAACATGACATCCAGAGAAAAGACAAGAAGCACGGTACAACCGGTGTGGAACCGAACATTGACTCAGAGGGGAAAGTTGCCATTCTCAGTTGGTTGTTATGAGGTTTTGCTTTTCTTCATTAAACATTTTCGGGACTTTGTAAGTTCTCTCTAATAAACATGTGTTATTACATTCATTTTCCAGAAAGTGTTTTTACCACCTAAAGAAATTATTCTTGATACATTTTTAGTGCTACAAATGGATAAGGACCACACACTTTTACCTTCAAATTGGGACAAAAAATTCTATTAAATAGACATCAACAACAGAGCATCTGTAAAGGTTCTGGTGGCTGTTTCAGGTTGACTTCCTTCTAAATCATTTGGCTAATTCTGTTGACTTCATTTATACAAATGGCGTAATCCATTTCTTGTTTTGTTGACATCAGAGATTCTGGAGAGGGAATCAGAGGACTAATTCCTGGAATCTCCAAGGTTTCATGTGAATATAGTTTATATTCTTTAGTTCCTACTCACGAGGTTGAGAGGAGGAAGAACAAGGCAGATGAGATCTCGTGGAGGGGCCATGTGGAGGTGAGGGCTGCCTGAGACCTTCTGAGATTGTGAGGGGCATGTATCGGAGGCAGCAAGCAGCAGCATAATTGAAAGAAGAGGCTAATTAGACTGAACAGAGTCTAGAGTTGTTGCTTCAAAATTATGACAGAGTTTTTAGGGTGCTTTCTGCTATAAAGAGTGATTTATAATAGAATAAGCATGAATACTGATTTTTCATATCAGTAAAAAATCTTAAAACTTAGTATTTGAATAGATTATAAGTATATTTTGTTTTTTAAAATAAATATAAAAATATTTGCCCATTAAATTAAACTTGGGAAAGACCTTGAAAAAGGATATTTTGTTTGAAAGAACCAAAGTCTTATCAAACAAGGAGAACCACTTCCACATTTGGGTGTATATCTTCTGAGATTTATAACCTTTCTATGCCTTTCCATTGTATCTTGTGCTTCTACTTTTCGTGCTTCATGGTTACTGTGACTTTTCTTCTAGATGGTTGGCTTCATGAGCAGAGTGGCTATGTCTTTCTGACTTACCCCTTTCCTCAGCCCTTTAGGACATAGTGGGTACTTAAACACTTGGTGAGTGACTAAATTGTTTGGACACTACAAGGGGAAATAACAAAGGTCCATGAGAAGTAATTGAAGCTTCAAGATGACAAGAAAACATCATGGCTTCTAGGTTTATTTGAACCACCTAATATTGAATCACATTTTCTTTGCAAAACAAGGAACTATTTTGGTTTTATCATCTACAAAACACTGGCCAAAAATATTTCAGGCAACAGGAAAAAAATGTTGCCAGTGATGGCAAGCACTGGAAATTTATAATTTGGTGACTTCATAAAGATCTAATCATTCCAACATCACGTTTCCAAGCATTATTTTATTAAGCACTCCATTTGTAGGGAATCTTGTAGCCAGAATTTATTGTTTGTTTAGATGTTTCCAGTGCCCTCATCACTGAGGTCCCTGGTTGCATGTGTAGAAGATTAAGAGATACAATAAACCAAAAAGAATAGACCCAAGCAACACATAGTAAATCTAGGCCAAACTAAATAAATATGTCTATTTCTAAGTGCTGGAGTTCAACAAGAACAAAAACAAATTCGTGCATATAAAATAAGTAAAATCTCCATGAGAAAGATCCTTCAGCTTTAATTTGTTCTGAGTTTGTCCAAGTTAAGCAGTTGTTTAATCCATCAGCCAGTAGTCATCGTTATTTTCTACCTTCCAATTATATTTTGAAAACACGATGGGCCACTAGTAAACACAAGCAAGATGTTAAAAGTAAGATTTCCCAAGGTGTGAATTAAGGACAAAGCATGTGTTTCCAACTCAGAACAAATGGCTCTAAAATCCTGTTTGAATCTGCTATTAATAAAGTCAACAAGAATGAAATCCAGCTAAAGGCAGTTCCTCCGAGTGTCCGGTTAAAAGCCAAATCCCTTGGATTCAATGATGGCGGATAAATTGCTCAATCTCTCTGTACCTCATTTTTCTCACCCATACTGTGGGGACAGCAATAGTGTCCACCTCACTGGGGTGCTGTGAGAACCCCTTGCGTTAATGAGCGTTAAGTTCCGAGAACCGTGATTGGCACAAAGGGGCAATATAAATATTATCTGTAACAGTTAAGCAGTAACACCAAGCACCGGCCTGGTGTTGTACATGGCCTCATCTTTTCGTTCTTCACAGGAGAGCACCTCTGTCCATCTCTACAGTTTTAGTCTTTCACGCTTATCTTAGATTCCTCCTTGCAAACAAGAATGCTTCCCCTGCTTGTCTGTTGGCCGAGTCTGATCTCTTTTTAGTTAGAATGTTATAATATGTTAGTGCCAAAAAATGGCTCAAGGCTCCTTCCTTTGAACATGAGTGTCTTTGTATTTCCTGACATTCTAGAATTAACCATAGCACTTGAGAAGACCTTTAGACATCTACAGGAAAATACAAGCAAACTCTTAAAATAAACCTCTTTAAAATGTTTTCCCAGAGTACAGAGGATTGAGTACCTCATATTGCTATTATTTTAACATGGAAAATAAAAGAAAAATTCTCTGTGTCAAGATCCGCGTTGACAGGACTGCGCAGATGGAAACCGAATGTAATTTTTTGCCTGGGAGATCTGAAGTGAGAAATCCGTTGCTCGATCTGCTGCCTGTTCACTTGACATCTCTGCCACGGCAAGGGTCCCCGTGGAAAGAGGTCTGCGGGCACAGCGGAGGCCCACACTCGGCGTTCACCCGCGGCTGCAGACTCTGCTGCAGGAGCAGTTGCTTCAGTTCCCAAGCCTCAGGGGCGCTGGCTACCTTGCGCCAGTTGTACAGCCCTGCCCACATGGAAGCAGGGACCTGTCTAGGCGCCAGGGTGAGGTCCGGCCCGCCTCCTCCGTCCCTGACTCAGTTTACTCCGTTCACTGTGCGAGCACTGCCGCCTCTCAGACCAGTTGTAGCGGCTTCGGTTTCCAGCACGTCGACAAAGAAATCTCCTGCCGTGGGGTTTCTTCTGGGTGCACTGGCTTTCATACATGGTCTGGAAAGCCTCTTGAAAAGGGACATTTCTGTCCTCCCACCAAGGCCATAATAATCTTCCTAAATGCCATTTGGATCATGACACTTCCCTAAATAACAGTCTTTCACTTGCTCACCCTTGTGAACGGGGAAGGTAACAGCATTTGCTCGGCATTCATGACCCTACGCGGTGGGCCCCTGGGGTCCACTGCTCCACGGCGACCCGGGGCTCTGGCTCTAACAAGCTGGACACTTCCTTCCCCCCGGTGGCTGTCTTCGCTCTTCCCCATGCCTTGTTTTTGGGAGGATTACTCCATCTTTCTCTGCCTGGTAAATCCTCCTCTTCCTGTACATTCAACTTGTCTGCCGGGAAGCCTGTCCTGATCCCCTAAGGGGGACTGAATGGCCCTCCTCTGCACCCATCTGAGCCTCATTGTTTCCCACCGCGGTACTGGCTGTGCCACCGTCTTCCCTGCCTTTTCATGGTCGGGTCGCCCACGGGTCTGGAGGCTTCCGAGGACAGGAACAGGAGCTCTCCTTCTGGCAATTCCTGCACCCAGTCTCAGAGTCCGTGGATCCAGTGTCAATAAAGATCTCCCGAATAGCTAAATAAAGTCTAAATCTGACAAGTTCTCCCATATGATAATTAAGGACACCATAAACCTAGAGATTATAATTAGGTTTATAACTGGTAGGAAACTGTTCCCAAAGAATTTGGAGAGGACAGGCCCAAATCAGAGAAAAATGTGTGATGGTTTGTAAGCACCAGAGAGGCTGTGAGGTGAGAGCCAGAGGGTACTGAAGCAGAGAAGGACCTCTTCCACCAGCAGCGTGTTCGAGATGATTCAGCCTTGCAGCCGATGAGCTGTGAAGTTCTGCTTTTTGGACTGAGAAGTTCATTAAACTAATAAAAGTCGTGAGAGGAGAGCTTGTTTCAAAGGGACTCAAAATGAACCATGAGTGCAATGGAAAGTGCTTGGAATTTTTTAATTATGATTAATTACTATTTATTTAGCAGCTACCATCTACTGAGCATTTTCATTATATGCCTTAAATTCATAACCTCCTGTAAGTTAACCCCCACAACATCTCTGTGGAGCAGGCAATATTAGCCCTGCTTTGTGAATGAGGAGCCTGCAGCTCAGGGAGGTTCAATAACCTGCCTGAGGTCACACAGCCTAGAACAGACAGCGCTGACTGGGCCACTCCAAAGGCCACAGATCACTGTCACATTTGGGGGAAGATGAGGCCCATTATGAGTGCCCATTTTAAGATGGCCATGGACAAAATACAGCACACACTGAGAGGAGCAGCTGATGATGTAGAGGTGACAACTGATCACACCCTCATCTTCTCAGATTGCTGAGGAATTAGACAAAGAAGTCAGAATGTTAGAAATCGAAAAGTCAGCTTTTTCAGAGGAAACCTGATCTGTGGTTAAACAGATGTGTGAATCCCACACCCCCAATCGAAGCCCTAGGTGTAGCTGCCAGAACCACAGGCTTCCGCCTGGAAGGCGCTGTGTCTGCCCAGTGAGCTCACCGCAGGGAAAAAATCACACTCTGTAGGCAAGTGATTCCAAAGCAGAGGTCCTGTGTGATCTTAGCCACCCGTGTTCAGTGATGTCCCCTGAATCCATCAATCAGAGAAGCCAGTGTGACTCTTGATCTCCCCAGAGAAACATAGAGTCAGGTGATAAAGCCCTTGTTCTTAACACTGGCCAGGTGCTACCTGACATGTCAATGGAACCAGACTGGTGTGATGGCTAATTTCATGTGCCAAGTTGGCTAGGCTGTGGTGCCCAGGTGCTTAGTGAAACAGCAGTGCAGATGCTGCTGAAGAGGGAGTTTTTAGGTGTGTTGAATGTTGATATCAGAAGACTCTGGGTAAAGCAGTTTATCCTCCGTAATGTGGGTAGGCCTCATCCAATTGTTCATGGCCTGAAGAACACAGACAGGTTTTTTGCAGACGTTCTCAAAATTGCAACATGAACTCTTACCCGACTTTCTAGATTGCCAGCCTGCCTAATAGGTTTCAGATGGCTAGTCTCTACAATTTGTGCAAACCAGTCGATCTTTCAGTCTCTTTCTCTCACTGTTCTGTTCTTCTTCAGGACCCTACTAACACAACTGGGAATGTTGAATCTGCAATGGAGAAGTTAGAGTGGTGGCCAAGAAAGCTAGTGTCATGTTCTGATGGCTTCTCAGAGGACAATAGTGGACTTATTCAATATGTCCCATAAATGTGGATGATTTTCAGATGCTTTGAGCATCTAAAATAGTTTAAGTACAGCTCACAGCCCTTGTCAGTGGTGCTATAGAAAATATGCTTAAATGGCTGGCTGCTAGGGATACTTCAAACTTTTTTGAGGACAATGACATTATCTTATGCTTCTGTTAAATAGTTATTATAATGTAACTTTTTTTACATTTTAGTATTTGTGAGATTCTTTCATGTCTATTAATTTATTGGTTTTCCCATACTGCCTAGCACACAACTAGGCAACTATGGAATTGAGTTAAAAGTGTAATAATGGCAAATAAAGAGCCAAATTTCAACTTTAAATTAATCTGTATTTCTCTATTTTCTTCAAAGTGCTTTGTCCCTATGCATTTCTTTTTAATATTAATTTTGTATGACCAGCATATTTGCAATGTCCTATTATTACTTGGTTATTTAATTATGAATTAAAATGCATAGCTCACAGGATTTTTGACCAGAACTAAGCAAGAAATTAAAATACAAATGAGAATATAACCTAATTTGTAAATAACATTTCTTCAAAGTCAATTTTCTCATTTTCATAGGAAACACAATTGGAAGGAGAAATCTGTTAAATTCATCTAAAAGAATAAAAGAGTTATTGAAATATAAAAAGTACTGCTTCTTTAAGTGTTAATGAACACCAGCTTTATCACTTCTAAAGAAGAGGATTTTGTTTTTAGATTTTCTCTTCCAGTAAAAAATTTTACTGCCCCCTGCCTGGCAAAGGAACATGGGCTTGAACCTGAGATTGGAGACCATGTAAATAGCTGATTTGGAAATGTTGAGACAATTCTATCCCATTTCCCTGGAGCACTCTCCCCTTTTCTCCTTGAGTTACCCTGTCAACATTCTCGGTTTTGCCACCATGTTGTTCCGAGCTGTGCCACTGCACTCCGTGAGGAGCAGAGAAGACTTTGCGAAGCCCTGACACCAGTCCACTGTTCAGATCATCTTGCAGGGCCGAGAACAAGAACCTGAGCAGAACGTACCGCAGGAAGGCAGAGGCTGAGGGTGTTAACAAGCTTTGTTCTTGATAGTTCACATTGCAGCTGATGCTAGCAAACTCCAGCAGAGCACAGGGGGGGCAGATGTCATCTCTTTGGAAGAAGGGGTGTTCAGCCATGCAGCATTTCAAAGCATGGAATCATGGTATAGAGCCAAGATTCCCCCAGACATAGCTTACAGCAAAGGTTTATCCAAGTGCGGTCCCTGGACTCACATTGAAGCATCAGTGTCATTTGGGAGTTTGTCAGCAATGCACATTCTCAGGCCCCACCCAAGACCAACGGAATCAGAATTTCGAGAGATGGGGCCCCCAAATCCGTTTATCAAGTCTTCAGGGGATTCCAATGCACATTCTAGTTTGACAACTTCTAGTTTATAGCACTTTGGCTCCTCACAGGCCCAGATGTGTGAACATTTGGGGTTTTCGAAATAAGATGAAAATCACATTTTCATGGAGTATTTCCTCGGTAAAGAGGGCTCTGTCATATCAAAACACAGAGAGTGGATGGGTGCACATGTGGTGTTTGGGGATATCAGTGATAAGCAGAAGGCCCGGTTCAGAGTTCTCTGGGATCCTGACAGTAGTAACCCAGGAAACGGGCAGAGGCAAGTTCTCAGGACTGTCTATTTTCATCATTTCATAGACTTGCATCCCTGGAAGTCTTCACTCTGGATTCCCAGGGCTTCATAGAGCAAGGATGAGCCACCTCAGGTCTTAGTGCAGTGTGGCCTCTGGGTGTCCAGGCTGAGGGCAAGATGGGCAGCCTGCTCCTGCTTGGCTGGGACTGGAGCACTGGGTAGTCCTGCATCCGCCTGTCAGGAAAGACCGGTCTGGGTCTGGAGGTCTGAGTAGCAGTCTCAGTCCCACATCTATTGAGCTGTGTGACCTGGGGCGAGTCCCATCCTCTCTGGGCCATCTGTGGGGAAGTAGATCAGATGCATGGCCATTTGGGGGAGGGGAGCCGTGATGGGCCTCCTCACTTCCCTTCACTTCCTGTTGTGCACTGAGGACTTTAGCAGAGGTATCTTTCCACCAAGGAGTCGCTCTCCCAGAAAAAAAAAAAGTTTATAAAGTAAATGATTTCTAGGTGCACTTCCAGCTCTAACAATCAACGTGTAGGCCTTGGCTCGGCGTCCTAACTTTGAAGCCCTGTGGTGATGGGTTTTATATATTGTTTCAAAGGGCTGGAACCTGCCTCTGAAGATTTGTTTTCTGGTGGTGGGTTTAGTGATTCTTTTTTTTTTTTCCTAATCTATTTTCTTTTACAAAGAACAAATGCCCCCAAGTACAATTTGCTCTGAGATTACTAGACTCTCAACTAAAACATTACCAAAAGCTATAATTTAGAAATTCTTTTATCTATCCCAAGCTAATAGTTTTGCATGTCCCTATATTGTTTTCATCTGTTTCCTCAAGTCCCCTCCTCTTCAGTTATTGTCTCTGGAATACGTATGGGCTTGTTTAATTTTAGTGCTGAATTAGGGATATGGAAAAGATTACTTTTAATTATATTATTTATTGAAATGTAGTGTTTTTATATGGACCTTCTGTGCTACAGAAGCAGTGTGCTCTTTTGTGGGCACGTTGTTGAAGGTCGTGAAGATGAGGATCCTGAATTAAACAGGATCTGAATCTAAAGCAATCCAGGAATGATCTAGCCTTCAGTGTCTCCAGACCCGCTTCTCAAAGACTTTCTTCAATGTGAAACATTCACCCTGGCCAGGTAGCCAACCAGTCCAGTGGCAGTTTTTCTCCAACTCAGTGGAACCCATTAGGCACTTTCTAAAATAGTCACCACAGGGCCTAACAGAGATTTCCTTCCCAGGGATGTTGTGCATATGGAGTCGGGTTGAGTTGATGGGGCATTTCCCCTCCTGTTGGCTTGGTGATCACAACCTGGGCTCTTAAACTTCACCAGGTCCAACCACAGCCCTAGTAACTTTTTACTGACATAAGGCCAGTAGAGAACAGAAAAATAAATCCTTGGTCAAAACCAAAAAGAAATGTATTCCATCTCAGTGAATTTCTCACTTGTCCATGAAATGATCAACCTCAACTGTCTCCATATTTCATCCTGCAGCTTTCGATGTTGTCATACGGCCGGGACACCAAACGCCGCACTGTCAGGAGAGCAGGACTGGTTACGTGAACTGTGGGCTCAGAGCCACGTGAAATGTCTGGGCCCATGTTAAACAATTGTTAAGGATTTCAAGAGGGCGACAGCAAAGCTTGGTGCCCTAACTGCATGGTCACACGTTGTGTGGTCCTGGTTCAAGGAGAGACCCGGTTCAGGAGGAGGAAGCGTCAATTTTCTTTCTTCCCTCGGCCCGAGCCATTTAGGTTCATCTCGGGGGGTTGCGTTCAATTCTCCCACCTGAAACAGCTGCCTCTCTCCCTTCCACATTCACCCCACATTTGGGGCAATCTCTGAGCAACACGTACACTGCAGTGCCAAAAAGATCCCAGCAGCAATGGGTCCTCTGAGGCCCGAAGAAAGTCGTCAGAGGGGGAACTTGGAGAAGCAGCCTCTGGGCTCCTTATCGAGGCTGCTCTGCTCCCCCAAGGGAATCAGTTTGCAGATCTTCAGCGCCAGCTCCAGCTATGGAGTTGTATCTACCGTTAGTCTGACAAAATCCTTTATAATTCTCTTAAATGTTCCAGGCCTTTTTAGCTTTTTCAAATAATTGTTATCAATGCCTGCCAAATGCCTTAGATCTTTCCCTCCTTCTCTTTACTGTAAATACTGTCCTTACTCTGCAGCAGCAGTATTACGGCTAGTCATGGCAGCAAAATCCGTACAGCTACCTGGTTTTCTTTATCCTTCTGTTCTCAAAGAATTCCAAGTCTCACTCCATTGGTGTTGATGTGGTTGTTCTAAAAAAATGAGTTTTTTTAATAAAGAAAGTCTGATACCTACTCACAATCTCTTCTATTAAAGGTTATCTGCCAGCTCCGGTCCCAATGGTATTACCGGTTTCTGATTGTACAAAAATAGATGCATTTTGTGACATTTTAAACCGGAACTGACAGTTGGCCTAGGGGTAACTTTGCCCAAAATGGAAGTATTTGACAATTGCTACCTCTAAACCAAAGTGTTGTACATCCTGCAAACTGGGGGCCATCAGAGGAGAGGGGGCAGAGACACTTTTACAGAGCATTGCTGCCAATGGTAGTCACCGCCAGGCAATGAAGTTTAATTCATCGATCAAGTTCAGGACTTCCAAATGACCTCTCCAAAGAAAAATTGCCAGATGCATTGAGCATGCAAATAAAATGCCAGGCCTGTGTGACCGGTTCTCTGTGTTCCGTCCAGTGTTACCACTTGTCTGGGGGTGCTCTTGGAATTTCCATTTCTGCAGCTGGGGTCCATCTCAGCTCAGAGAGCTGAACCTTAATTGTTCTTTCCGAAAGGCTGAGTGTGGTAGTGGCCACAGTCCCAAGCAGGAGAATTAGAAGTCATGGGTCGCCTTCTCTAATGTTTTCTATGCTCATGAACTCCCATGTGACTTTGGCTGACTTCCAGATTTTATTTTTTTAATTTTAATTTTAATTTTTTTAACTTTTTTAAAACTTTTTTTTATTGTTCAAGTACAGTTGTCTCCATTTCCCCACCACCACTCCCCTCCACCCCAGGCATCCCCACTCCCCACCCTTGATCCTACCCCCTTTGGCTTTGTCCATGTGTGTGTCCTTTTACATGTTCCTGACAACCCTTCCCTCTTTCCCCCTATTGTCCCTTCCCACCTCCCCTCTGGTTACTGTCAGTTTGTTCTTAATTGCAATATCTCTGGTTATATTTTGCTTGCTTGTTTGTTTTGTTGATTAGGTTCCACTTATAGGTGAGATCAAATGGTATTTGATTTCCACATTTTAAAATTGATAATTGTATCTGTCAAAATGGACTTCTTCTTTCTTTGTAGGGAGGTGAAGTACACGGCTGGAGGACACATCTGCGAGAGCATCTACAAATATTTGCGAGAAAGCCCTCTTCCTTTGTGATTTTTTTCCCCCTCTAGATCTTCTTACTGGATTTTTCACTACATCTTTGTTCTCTTGAAATATGAGAAAGTAGGAATCACAGCTTTGAGTATTTGTATGTGCATTTTGTGTGACTTTCAACGTGTAAACAAAGGTGGACTTAGATTTTTGATTCATGACTTCTTGAAAATAAAAAGTCCCTTCGAAGCCTCAGAGGGTGAGTTCTCCATCAATTCACCCACTTCCTTTGTGTTGCAATTCTGGTCTAAGAATATCTAGCTAGCACCTTGATTTCTTTTTCTCAGTAAGTACGGTTCTTTTCTTTCCTGAGGTGTTCTAGGGGTAGGGCTGTGTGTCCGAGTAAAGAGGTGAACGGAGGGAGTTGAGACTAGTGGCCTTTTATTTAATTGTTTTCTGATGCCTAACAAAAATGCTTGTGCAACTTCTGTTCTGATAACAACGTAGTTATTCTTCCCCTTCATGCAACGAGATGGGAAGGAACAGCGCGGCTGCAAGTCGCTCAGCGGCCTGCTACCCTCCTCTGGGTTCCCTGCACATCAGTGCTCTCCGGAACTCTGCAGAGCAGAGTTCCTTCTGCCGGACTTCCTGTCACTCCCTTCTGCCACCACGTACATTTTGCTAACGTGGGGCAGTTTCAGTTTGTCTCACCAGAAAATAAATCTTTACTGCAAAGCCTTTCATTCTCCCCATGTTACTCTCAACACGTGTTCACTGGGTTTCCGTAGGCTCATCAAATAATTTCTTACAGGCTCCTTTCGCTTTGTGAGAATGTTCCCTCCTATCTTCCTTGACATCTCTTTCATAAGCTCTTTTCTGACTTATCAAAATCCTTACTTCCTGGGAGAAAGGGTTGTCCGATGAAAAGAACACAGGATTTGGAGTCCTTAGTGTTAGCATTACCTCCTTCTAGAACTTTCCGTGGGAGTGGTGGCCATCTCTCAGCCTCAGTTTCTGTAATTGCAAGTGGGCACATAGAGGGCGCTCTTCCCACAGAGGCTTTGGGAGGGATACTTAAGATAATACATGTTAAAGTCATTTCTGGATATTTTTAAATGTCTGTTTACTATTATTTCTATATTTTTTTATTCTCATTTTTACTCTGATAGATTTTCTCAATTCTTGCAAATAATATGTAGCCTATTTGTAGTGTAAGTTTAATTACTGACTTACAAAACATGTACTTACTTTCTTCTGACATTAATTGTTGGTACCAGCCCAGGTTTTGACCTTTTATTTTTTTTTTTAAACCCAAGGAATTTAGAGTTGGAAATAAAAGGAAAAATTATAAGGGAGAGACTTAAGTGTAGTTCAAGTCCTAAAGTATGCTAATTAACACAGCTGTTTGCCTTTGGAACATCTGGGCAAGCAACTACATACTAATTCTCCTAAAATGATTTATTTAAACATTTGTTGAAGATTCAGGTGTGTGGTTCAAATTGCAGAATTAATTAATTATCAGTGAGATCCTTTTATTTCTTCCTGGTAATCAACATAATAAAACTCTGTAGTGTATAAATCATGGCAGAAAAAATTAATAAGTGTAACTGCAGGTTTCATTTTTATTCTAAAAGTCTGTTTAAACAATTTATTTTTGGTATTAACTAGATTTTTCCCCCTTTTCCCTCTCTTTCCTTCCTTCCTTCTTCCCTTCCTTTTGTTTATGTAAATAAAACATGATGATGAGAACAATGTTACATGAAAGGACTTAATCTAAAAGTATGTGAGCTATGGAAACATAAAACAAAAGAATAAATAGCAAGGGCTAATTTGAACTATGACTATAAATTGATTAAATAAACAGAAAAATAGTTGCTAGTAGTGTATACAGGGGTTGGCAAAAGCAGGTTTACAGTTGGGAGCATGCAAAACACATTGCTTATTCTTGTATCATTCTTGTATTACAACTGTTAACCTCCCTTTGCCCACCCTGCACGTATGTGTGTGAGTGTATCTATTTGTTTGTTTATAACAACCTGGCACATTCACGCCCACAGAAGCATTCATTCCTCCTGCTATGCTGTTGATAGAAATATGATCCTCTTAGTAATTATTTCTTACCTTTTGAGAATAATTATTTTCTTCTTGACGTCTGTTAGACTTTGAGTAGGCATATCAATGTTCAATTGATAAAGAGTGGGCTTGATGTTCTTAAGATCTTGGCAGTGGGAAATCCTGTCACCGAAAGAGAACTATTTGAAAATCACATCTACCCGTCTTCCAACGTACCGGTACATGCAACGTTCTCCATCGGTCTCTCCTTTGGGTGAAGACTTCAAAGGTTTCTGGTGAAATGCAAATGTGCTCTTGGGAAGAATATATCATGAAAACACACTGACCCAGTAATAATTTTACTTGAAGGAGTATCCGGCAATAAGAGAATGGGACACAGATCCAGTAAGTGTGGGACGACAGGAAGTTCAGGCGGTAGGGACGTGGCCCTCCACTCAGAGCCAGTTCTTTCACCTTTGGTATGGGGACAGCCCAGGGCCCTGCATCTCTCTGTGGGAGGGGGCTTCTTACAGAGCAGGACACTAGGGATAAACCTCGCTCTTCACAACGTGGCTTAGAAGGATGGTCCTGAATGCAAAACACATACGTTCCAGTCGTGGCAGGTGGAGGGATGGAGTTTTAAAGCAGGGCTTTGGATCCATGCATTTCCTCATCCCCTGCCCATCTGCTGCAAAACCTGGGCAGTTACTTAGAATCCCTGAAGCTGTTTTCTCATCTGCTAGATGTGTACTGTAGCGTCTATTTTATTGGGTTGTAGTGATAATTAAAGAAGATAATGTTTCTAAAATACTTAATATGTAGCCTGTACTCCATAAGCATCAATACATTGTTTATTCACATGAGTATCTATACTGATATTTAATTCTGTGTGTCTTGGCATGTCTTCCATTGCATGTTACAGACAAATCGAATTCAAACTTAACCACGAGAAGTGAGACCAGAAAGGAACTTACTGGCTCACATAAATAGGAAGCGAAGTGAGGCCGGCCCTGGGGGTGGTTTGTTTCAGTGGTTTAGCAACATCACCGAGGCTCACATACATTTCCTTCTCTCACCCTTCCTTTCTGGAGTTAACTTGATCCCGAGATTGGCATCTCTTTGTGGTTGGGAGGTGGCCACAAACATTTCCTGGGTCTACATGTTTTCCGCTATGGGAAGCCTCTCAAAAGAATGAGAAATCTCTTTTCCCAGAGCTTGCCCTGTCTGTATTATCCAACTTGGTCTATACCCATCCCAGACCCCCAAATTGTGACCAGGCCAAGAGACCATCTTGAAGAATTAGGCTTGAATCACAAGCTCCAACATGTTGTTAGCTCCCTCCCACACACAGGAGTCAGCACGGGGAGGTGTGGGTATCCAAGAAAGGGGGCTTAGCTGGTGAGGAGGCAACCTGGTGTCAAGGGCAGGGTTAGTTACACTGAAAGCATTGCCACCAAATCCAATGATGGAGAAAGCTGTTGCCCCTGTAGACTATTTGGGAGGAGGTAGGGGATCTCAGAGATCATTTAGACTTTGAGAGGCTTTATCACAGATCTTGTAGACTGGACCCCTTCCTACCACACGGTGCTGTGTCTCTTTAGAACTCCCTGCAGCACTGCTGTCTGCTTTTACATCTGGGAGAGTTGAGTATCCGAGAGTGCAAGAGATGCCTCCAAAGTCACAGAGCTGGTACCCTGGAATGCCTTCCTCAGCCTCCTGCATTTTTCATCCCTCGAGGCACCAGTGGACAACCCCGTTATTAGAAGTCTTGTGAGAAAATTAATGATTGCTGTCATGTTCATGAATAGTCATTTCAAAGTTGTTTACAAGGATAAATTCCTAGAAGCAATTTAAATGCCCACCAAAGGGGAAATGGTAAAATACATTATATTTGTAAAATCAATAAGAATGATGTAGACTTATATGTAGTGAGAACTTATTCATATAAGTGTTCACCAAGATATAAGTTATGGGAAGAAAGCTGTTTTTAGAAGAACATGGTATTATGTCCCCACTAGTATGCGTGTGTTTGTGTGTGTGTGTAGACAATAGTTGCCTTGGGGAAGAAAATTAGAAATCTGAGAGAGATAAATATATTTCCACTAATCGATTTTTAAAAACTGTCACATATACTACATTTTCACTTACCTTGTGTGTCAGTCAAGGGTGTACTCTCTCTTAGCACTGTGACCTTTCTCTGAGCCTCAGTGTCCTCTTCTGTAAAATGAAGGTAATAGTGTTTATCACTTGAGATTGTTTGCAGATTAACTGAAAAAAGATCCACGAAAGTGCTTTCTAAGCCTCAAGGACCAGCCGGTTGCTAACGTTAGTGCATCGCATTTTCCCCGATGATCATTTTCCTCCACCCCCACCCCCACCCTGACTCCCATCCCACTGTATTTGGCATCGGATGGTAAATAATCTCCTTAGAGTTTCTGTCCAGCAAGAAGTACTGACTGAGAAAAGAGACTGAGGAATTCAGGCAGGCCTGTTTTTGGAGTCTGTCAGCCTTTTTTTTTTTTTTTACAACTTGATGAGCATTGTAATCATGGACTTCGTTTTCCTCTGCCCTAGCACAATTATGGAATTGGGATTCAAAAATCCTCACTCTGTCTTTGCCTGTCTAGAAAAGATGAAAGAGTCTAACTCTATTACATCTATTTGTTTGGGCACTATCTGTGTGCTGGGCATGGGGCTGGGCGATCGGGATAAGTCTCCTTTCCCCTGGATTGTACAGTAGAGCAGACTCAGCAAATACGTATTAACTAACTAATGTGAATGGTAATCAGCATTTATTTTCAATAAAGAACAAGCAGAACACTTAGATCAAGTACCTCCTATGGCTGCAGTTACAGTAACATCCATGATGCCAGCTTCTAGCTCTTCATTGGTAATATAAAATCAAAGTACCTGCCTGCCCTAGCGTCTTTAGCTACACACTCATCCTGGACATACTTTTCAAAATTGAACAATGGTCAGGTGTCCAGTAGGAGCCAGAAATGTGAGTTTCCTAAGGGCTTCATCATGCCTTCTAATCCGGGTCTGTAAACTTGATCCTTAGCATCTGCAGGCCTGAGCAGAGGGCTATGGAAGTTAATGGGAGAAGCAGAGCAAGCAGAGTTCTTGGGGCGAGAAAGACATCAGCGTTATTGATGAGAACTTGGGAAGAGCAATAGATCATGAACCAACTTGGGATCTTCTTTTATAAAAAGACCATGATTCATACCCAGCAACTTTTCCTCTCCACCCCTCCCCCCACGCCCTCTCCCACAAACTTCCCTACTCACAACAGAACTTCACTATTAGAGCGCTGAAGTCCCGTCATTCAGATCTGGAAAAAGAAACCCCTTGTTAGAACACAGACATCACTGACAATTAGCCAGGATTCCAAGGAGAAAAAAGTGGGAGGCCCAGGCAAGGTAAACGCATTTGTGTTTATATAGTGTGTGATGTGTTTTGAAGTTTTCCCAGGGGAAAAAGGCCCTCTCTCCTACTTCAAAAGCCATTTTCATGTTTTTGAAATTACCAGAAATTATGGGCTAAACCCCCTTCACACGTAATTTATTTCACCCAGTATCTCATATTTTGTGATAACATGCAAATACCATATGTTTCACTTTCTCTTTATGGATGGAGGAGGGAAGGAGGGAGAGGCCTGGCAGAATTATCACTAGGCACTGCAAACGCTTCCAGTGAAATCCACATTTACCATGGTGACGTTTACTAGTTATGGCAGAGCTGATCAAGTGCAGATTTTCCTGCTGCTGAGGCTAAATTGCAAGCTGCTCATAATGCCATCAGATGCTGCTGGGGCCTGAGCCAATGGGAACTTCGGGACTGCTTCTCTCCCTCCCTGTTTTCTATTGCGGCTGAGCCCCCATGCCACCGCCGGCCCACCCTCTACGGGGTTTGAACTTGATTGACCTCACACGGCACTTTCCTGGAATAAATGTATCTCCCCCCTCTTATTGGTTCCAAATACTCAAACCAGAAATCCTAATGTGTTCCCAGGCCTTTCATTTTTATTTCTCCTAACAAGTATTTATTTTCTTAAATGAAATGGTCAATATTTAGGAATATATATTATTCATAAGACTGAAAGGGAGAGAGAAAAAAAACACATCTTGTATTCTGCTATTCTATTTCATCTGAGGCAAAATGTTTTATGCCAGGCCAAGTGAGTCCAAAACACAAAGCTATTATTCAACTCATAGCGGCTTCAATCATTTCTCTACCAACAATGGTGAAAAGATGTGATTTTACAAGCAAACAGGAAGAAAAAGCCTGAACACACCCTGGGAGCGTGTTTAAGGAGTTGATTTATGTTTCATGCTGCGTCTTACACCTGCAGTTCAAGCAAAACCAACTTGGCTGCCCCAAAGAGTCTGGTTTATTAGGTATCAAGGAGTCGCAAGAAGCCATGTAATTAAAACCGTAATTAACTGGAAAAGGAAAGTGCCACCTGAGTTTTGAGAGGCTGTCAATTTTATTTCCATTACAGCCCTCCTGGTTCTCCTCTTGGACTTTTTTTTTTTTCTTTTGCTCAATAAGAAAACAATGTATATGTACATACTACGTACACATATATTTTAATGTATTAAAATATGTATGAAGGGCTGCTTCTTATGGAAAAGGTCAAAAGAATTATTACCTGTTTCAGGGTTTCTAGACCAGCTTCTCCAGGGGAGGAACCTTGTAGAGGAGCTCTACACAGCGCTGTCCCCACCAGCCACATGTGGCTATCGAGCACTTGAACTGTGGCTCGTCTGACTTAAGAGACAGATCAGAGTTTGAAGAGGTAGTACAAAAAATGTGAAATATCTCAGTGATACTTTTAGTATCAATGCTTTGTCAAGTGATGTTATTCTGGATACACTGGGTTTCATAAAAATATACTGTTGTTTAATTTCACCTGTTTCTTTTTTACTTTTTTGAGAGCAGCTTCTGGAAGATTCAGAATTACCTACGTGGCTCACGTGATATTTCTACTGGGCAGTGCCGACCTGGTGACTGGGCACTGAGTTGTGAAAGGATGCGCTGCAAACATCTTTTCTTGTGTTTTCTGCCCCCCTCGGGCTGTGAGGGCTGGCTGGCACCAAGAAACGGGAACACTGGGTGGCGGAATGCAAGGAGCAAGCTTTTAAGGCACGTGTTTGTGATTGCTGGATACTTCAACCCAGTTGCTCAATAAAAGGCTTAAAGGGAGATGTCTGAGCAGCACAAATGGAACTTTAGGGCCCTTTCTTCTCTCACTGCCCCTTGGCCAACAGAGAGATTTAAACACATCATGAACTACGTTAGCATCAGAACCCGGAGTGCGAGAAACTTCAAATTAAGTTACTAAAGAGTGAGTTCAAAACCAACATGTGTGCCTTAATTTGTGAATTAAAGTGCTGATAAAACCATCATTTGAAAAAGGTCAATCTGTTTATATTAGATTCAGTAAACATCCATTTCATGTTATTATACCATCTTTCTGAACCATATCCTGTGAGGGTAATAAAGAGATTTTATAATAAAGACATAATTATGTAATAGTTTCAAAGGTGACTAGGGATGGAAGCTTTTTAGTGCTTTCTATCAGAAAAAGGCAAAATTTAAAAATATCTTAGCCTTTCCTCTTTTCCTTTTTAATGCTTTTTGGGATGGAGACAGGTACCAGAGATACAGTTTGGACACACTGAAAAATGTGTGCAACGTCTTATTTTTTTGTTACCAACAGAGACAAATCTATTGATGAAAATTGCCAAGAAAGTTAAGAGACCGAAACTACCTTTCTTGGGGCAGAGGGGGAAAAAAAATCATGTCCCTTCCTAGTCTAAATCTTCCCCTACTTCTCTGCCACAGTGGCACATTTTAAAGTTGCATTTGTTACAGGGAAGATCTCTGGAATCTTCCAGTTCGGAACAGAAATATATCGGTACGTAATTTTGGGAAGTGAGCCTGAGGTATCCAGAGCAGATGATACACGGGGCTTAGGTCCTGACTCAGCTACAAGTCAGCAGGGCACCCCGGGACCATCTGCGTTCTATAAATTACAGTAACGCCGGCACATGCGGCTTGTAAATCACCGGTGAACAGGCGTCACCTTGTGACACACGACATGAACCCTGTTGTATATTCCAATAAACTCCCATAAACCATCTGATATAAACTCCGGATTATGTTTCTTTAGGGGTTGGAATACTTAGACTTTTCTTTGCTGGTCTGATTTCCCTTCAACATGTGCATTGAATATACACTGCGTGTTCCTTCTCTTTCCCATACATGAGGCATTTCGCTATTTTTCAAGCCCAGAATTTTACTTCATGGCTGACATGTGCAATTTGGTGAACTTTAAAGGGCCAGTCTTTTTTTTTTTCCTCTTTCTTTCGCCTTCTTTAATAAACTTGTTTCTTTCAACACGACCGTGAATGTCAAAGTCTTGTGGTTACTCTGAGAGGAAAATACGATTTATAAACAGCAAATTAATGGTCAAATTGTCAGTAACCTACTTCACTGAATATAAATAAATACGAATCACACAGGGTCATATCGTTAATATGGCTTTGCTGGGTTTCTGGTAACCTACACGGCTGCTTTCTACAATGGGCTTTTTCTGTGCGGCAGGAACGTAAGGAGGAAGACAGATGGGAGTGGGGAGAGCCTTGAACTCCATTTCTGGCTCCTCCATGAATGGTTCTGAGCAACTGTGTCTGCCTGGTGTACACCGTTCCCCCATTCATGGAGTTCCTCTCTGTCGTTAAGAAAACCCTTTCAGAAGAGCCACTTCTAAAGGCTTGTGGTAGCTGGCTGGCTGGCCCACAGGTCAGGGAAAGTGGCAGAGAAAAATGCAAACATGCATTCTTCACAAGACACCGCACTTTGCTTCAGTTAGGAAAGATAGTAAAAGAATATTTTCCTTCTCCCTCCTTTTACTTCTTAAAGAAAGTAACGGCAACAATAACAACAAAATCTAAATGTTCATTTTCATGATGAAAGTACTTTATCTGTTAAGAAATTTCTTCCAGTTCAGCGTCCTTGATGCAACATTGTTATTTCCTTTGTGTGACTTTTCATACATGTAGAAGTATAAACAAAAGGGGTAGATCGTTACTACTTTGTATGAAATTTAAACTGAACATACAATAGTTTTTTAAAAATTTTAATAGCTTCTTAAGCATCTAAAGAGATGACTCAGAATTAATTTTATCGATGTGATGTATTCTGCTCAAAATTAGCCAAAACTTATGCTACATTTGCATATTCATTGCCTAAAAAGTTCATTAACCCTTATTTTCTAGAGTAATACTCAAGCCTACACAAAACAAACACGGTGAGGCTGTTTTTATTTTTGTTTGATTCCACATTTATAGAGGGTTCATGCGCTCAATCGAAATTAGACAAATTTCTTCAAAGTGGTAGGAGATCCTTGGTATATAGACGACTAAACGTACATAAAGTTTAAACACTCGGGTTCTGCTGAGAAAATGCCCCTCTAGTTGGCTGTAATTTCCTTAGTGGAAAGAGGTAAAATTAAACTCCGCTGAGACACACAGCAGCACTACTGTGAATTCAAAAACATAACTTCCAGGAACTTCTAAATACATAGTACCATTCTTTAATTAATGCAGTTTATCCTGTGATTTTAGGGATTTATTGATACTGGCAGAAACATTTGCAAATAACTTAGAAAATTTCATGACATATGACACGTCTCAAAGGATTTCATTCAGTTTTTCTTTTTCAACTGCAATCAATAATTTCTTTCAAAACTCTTAATATGCTGAGATGGAGTGTAGTTAAAAGATTGCTGGAAATTCTCGAAAGAAGGATTTAAGGAAACAAATATGAACAAAGATGAACTTTGTAGCGTTACATTTTCTTTCATTCGTATAATTTTTGAACAAGTTTGGCCTCTGTTTTCTATTACACCTAAATGTTCTCATTTTTATTCAACATCAAGAGATATTAATGTGGGTGCATCAAGTCAGAGTTTGGGTTCTTTGAACATATCAAACTATTTTTTTCCCAAATATTTGGGGTTTGATAAAACCCAAAATGCATGCAAGAAGCACTTTTTCCATTAATTATTAAACCCATGTGCATTTTGAGGAAAATTTGATCCATATGGGTTCTGGTTCATTTATCCTTTACTCATCAAAATACTTTTTTTCTTAAAGTCCATGTCCAAGAAATCTTTTGAGCCCTATTAAGTTTTCTGAGCTTTGCCAAGAACAAACAGAGTTGAACACCAAAAGATTCAAGTTGGTTTGTAACCCTATACCTACGGAGCACTAATGGGTTCTCAACTTGGATTAAACACATGTTCTCATCCCTAATGGTTGGATGTATCTCCAGAGGGATGCTTGAGGCCTCATACAGAAAGCAAAAGTCAGATGAATGTCAACAAAGGCACCTGAAAAATCCCAAATGCATCACAATTCATTAAAAGATTACATTGACTCTGTATCTTTGAGTACGTATATGCAGAGATGTTCCACAGAATTTGAATTGAAAGTTTAAGAGGCATCCCAAATAGGTAATAAAAAATGTATTATTATCTAAGATGTGAAATCCTAGTATTTGGATAACAATTCTAAATGTTGAGACTTGGTTAAAAATAATTATGGGAAACATACAATATTTCGTCTACATGACATGATCTTTGGGAGTCACTTCAAAATTAAATGAGAGTTGGGGATATGGGGGGAGGTATAGATAAAGCAAGATAATTGTTAATGCTGAATGCTGGACATATTCGTGTTTCCCTTACCATTTTGGCTCCCTTAGTTGACACATTGGACATCTCCTATGCCTACCACGCACGTTTTGGGTCCACCCTAGCCATTGTGGTAGCAACCCCTGGAGCAGTGCCTGGGCATCAGCTGTACCATGTATCTCTCTTGCAAGAACCTCGGATGTCATTGTGATGCATGCACCACCTTAAAAGTGTGAGGAAGTTGACACTCTCTGGGACTTCCTTTATTAACACGGTATGATTCTGAGGTTCATCTTACATGGTAATTCAGAGAGTCCCTAGTGGAACCCCCAGTGTAATTGATTTGACAACATACCCTTGGGAGGATCTTTCCTCCTTTCCTGTTACACTCTCTTTGGTCTCTCTCTCCTGTCCCTTTGCAGTACTTTATGAGAGAAACTGCCTGCATCAAGTGCTCCTGATCATTTGAACACATACATAATACATAACAGTACATGATAATTTCTAAACAATATAAGCCCTTGTCTCAGGCTAACAAAGCTATTTATGTTTGAGATCTTTCATAATAAAAAGGGTTTTGTTTTAAGTTTTTACATCTCTATAACTATAATAAAATGTAAATCTTATTAAAAATACGTGAATAAGCACTTCTTTAACAGCTGACATTTTACATTTTTACTGTTTTATGATTTAAAGCCTTTTATTGATTATCCAATCATAGTTCTCTGTCACAAAAATAAAACAGAAGAGACGGGAACACTTCTTCTAACTTCATTAGAAGAAGTGTCAGAAGAAGTGTTCCCGTCTCTTCTGTTTTCTGGAAAGGCTTGTGAAGAATTGGTTCAGCTCTTCCTCCGGCAGACCAGCTGTGCAGAAGTGGAGGAAAAGCCCGCATGATGTGCTTATACGGCACTTACTACTTACGCCAGGCTTTTCGATATTTGCATGTGCATTCTGTTTTTCCTGCTGTACTGTAAGGTCATTCATCTATTAAACGTGTTTATTGAACATCTGCCATGTGCTAGGCATGGTGGAAGGGCACAGGTACGACAACAGTGAACAGCACGGTCCCTGCCCTGTTGCAGTTCACAGTCCAATGATGGTGAAGGACAAGAAACAAGTAAACAACAAACAAACAAGTACTGTTGGCAGGTATGATACCTTCTACAGCTCTGCAACACCATCTTCTTTCTTCTTAATATCTAGTATAATGTCTTAGATTTATTCCACACACAATAAAGGTGGAATAACTTATTTTGGTATGATTGCTGATCTCTAACTCGGTTGGGAAGGTTAGGTTGTGCACACAAAGTAGTGTGAGAATTACACAAGACAAAAAATAATCTTATAGCTCTTCTACTATAGTGGAGGAAAGGAATATATAGAGTTTGAAAACCCAGTTCTCAAAGCCTGATGTATAAAGGCAGAAAAACCCTCAAACAATGCATCTTTTCCACAAAACTGCCCATTGTACGTATTTATGTCTCTTACACCAGCATTTCTCAAACTGTCACATGCAGAAAAAACACCTGGGGATGTTTTTTAAGTGCAGATCTTGGTTCCACAGCTGTGAGGGACCATAAGGCCCTCCACTTCTTGTAAACTTCCAGGTGACGCCAATACTCTCGGTCTGCAGACCATACTTTGAGTGGTGAGGCTCTGAACCCCTTCCTTTTTGCCCAAAAGCAAAGGACCCAGAGGTAGCTGATGAATGAATAGGAAAAATTTCCTTCAGATTTTCAGTTGCTGTGAACTATCTGTTAATGAGAAAGCCTAGAAAAATCATCAGTCTGCATACAACCCACAGCATCCTATGAGAAAACCAGCAGAGAGGGAATAAGGGAACTCTTATCTTCCTGAATGATGTCATTTATGCTGAAACTTAATTATAAGCGAACATCCATCTTTCCTGTCAAACAATGCAGTGTACATAGGCCAAATCATTTTTAATGTAAATATAAATGGTTCTTGTGTGTAGCCGCTGGGAAGATGGTGAATGTCAGGAGGGAGGAGAGGGCGGAAAGCGAATTCTACTTTGTAAAGGTAGTGCCTCAGTGCTTTGGGATTCTGTGCCTGTACAGAAAAAGCCAAAACAAAACATAAATGTTAGTGATAGAAAATTGGCTTGCTCTTGTCCAAAATGCAGAGATTTTTACCTTGAGAAACTATTTTATTTGTGTTTTTCATTCAGAGATTCCAGCTGGAAATATGTGCTTTTCCTATCGGCGTGATGGTTTTTTTTTTTTTTTTCCATTTATATGGTTGAGTTTTTGGGCACATTTTTCTTCCCACAAACAGTTCTCTAGAGTTTTATATATAAAGAAGCTTTAAGTAAAAGACCAATTTGTTAAAAACCAAAAATTATTCATTGAAACCAGTATACTATGTTGTGAAACCAGAAAATATAGAAACCGTAAGATCCTCTTATTGGTACATAAACTCATGTATTTGGGTCTGTTGCATGACTGAAATCATCCAATTTCCAATGCTCGTAAAGTACCAGATAACTCTGTGAATCTTGATGGGAAAAAATAGACCACCAGATTCACAAGGTGTATCAGGCAGAGGGGGTTGATTCCAGGGAAGTAAGAATGTGCATGCTAACCAGCCAGAGCAATTGGGATGAAACTTACCTGCGGTCTTCTATATGCACATACATGGCACGATTATTACACATTATAGGCAAAGTTATGTGAGGATTAGACAATTTTGTGGTGGAGTTCTAAAGTCAACCTTCATTTACATGCATTTTTATGCCTGCTAATGTGCTTGGGACTGTATTAGGTAAATTGAAAGGCTATAAAAAGTACAAGGGATTATTCCTACATTCAGGAAACTATAAATAAGCCCTGCTAAGTACCCTAGAAAATCACTCATCTAGTAAAGTAGTGTTTATTTCAAAGGGGATTGGGAGAGAGACAGAAAGGGAATTCACTTCTGTCTGTGATCCTAGGATACCTTCTAGGGAATACGTGTTTAGGAGGTTAGAGATTGGGGTTGAATTGTCCTGCTTAAACCAAGGCCCGACAGGCTCTGCCCAGGCCCTAGGCTTTAGAGAGCGTCACTCTGACCACCCTCTGTTGTACCCAGTCCCCCAAGTGTATGTGCCACATGGATCCCATGTCTTCTCTTCTCATCATGACCGGGGTGCTTGAAACTCTGGAATCGCCCACTTCCACGACCCTGGGCTTGTGTCCAGGTGGGTGTGGGTGGTGTGGGTGTGGACACCTGGTTCCATGGTGCATACTTGGCCTCCTCACTGTCCTTCATTTATAGGGCCAACTCCCATGAGCCCACAAAGCCACCTTAGGCGAAGCCCTCCCAAGATAATTTGTGACAAATGCTGTGAGGCCACATGGAGGGAGCTGTGTGCTCATGCCAAGGTGGGATTTTGTGTTGCTCGGGGCCATATCTAGACTTTTAAAAAATATCAACCTACTCCCAACTTCTGATGGAAAACAGGAATCAGAACTAAATCTTGGGACCCTCTTAGCTCAGTGTCTTTTCCTGTCTCACATATTCTTCACTGTATATTTTCATTCCCCTCCCCCCACCAAAAATTTAATTTTTGAGTTTTTCCTAGAATAATCAGTAAAGTAGGAAAAGGACCTAGAATAACTGACTTTTCTTCAAGCCTGGACATGTCTTTCAAACTTTTAACACCATTTTTGCCTCTCCTCTTCTAGTTTGGAGAGAATCAGAGAGAGAGAGAAGAGGGTAGGGGGCAGGGAGAAAGAGGAGCAAAGAGAAATGTTTCTTCTGAAACTAGTTGTGTCTGCAAGGCATAGAGTAGAACTGCTTGATGGAGCAGGAAAGAGAGATATATTTACATCTACTATCTATAGCTACCTGTCTACCTGTCTATCCAACCTCCCTTCCATCCATCCATCCATCCATCCATCCATCCAACCATCCATCCAACCATCCATCCATACGGCTCTTCATCCTTGCTCCCTCTAACCTCCACAGCTGACTTGGAATTAAGATAATCTCCTGCTTAATCCAGTGCCCGGAGCAGAAACCAGTGGCCGTAGCCCACACTGTGTGCTGGGTGCATGTTGTCAGAAAATGGTTTTGTGGTTTGGAAAAAAAAATTCTTCTTCAATGACTTTCTGAAAGTAAAAGCTTCAATTGTTTCCACAGTGGCCCTGCTGCCAGCACCAGTGCCCACACTGGTGCCAGCCACCAGTGTGCTTGGTGAGTAGGTGAGGAAGTGGCGGAGGTCGGCTTCCTTTGTGTTCTATTTGTTATGTTTTTATAATTGTGGGTGTTGTGTCAGAAGCTACGGCCTGGTTTTTATTACCCTATTTTGGTATCTGTTGGGTGTCTAGTTGAAAATGTCTTTCTTCTCTTGTTATGAATCTACAAAACCCAAAGTTAATAGCCTCTTCATGTGGATGGGCTTTCTCCAGCATGGCTCTGGTGATAGGAAACAGTTTTTGGAACAAATGACCCAGCTACCATTCACAAGTTGTTTAGACCAGGTCTCTTAGATCCTAGAGTATATAACATTCATAGAAATTTCTGAAAGAAGGAAGATAAAGTCTACATTTTCAAAACATCCTTTTTAAGGGAAACCTCAACAGTAAATAAATTGCACCAGCCAGCAAAAGTTGGCCACCTTTTAAAGGCTACTTAGGTTTGAGAGGAATTTAAAAGATGCATCGGATGTGGCCACTGCCCACAGAGGGGTGGGAGATGCAGTAGGAGCTGTTGTAGATAAACAACCAAAACGACAGTTTGTTTTTCCAGGTGGAGAAATGAAATGTCTGTGTACTAGAGGGGTTCTGGCAGATTTTGAAGCGAAATTTGTGATCTGGATCTTTATTCAAATATAACATTTCCTTAGTTGGTGTTGTACAGAACATAGTTCTGAGAACCATTATATGCATGCTGTAGAAAAATATTGGTGACTGAATGAATAGAAAGGAAAGCATGCTATTGTATTTTACAAATCTATAAAACTTTTGACTGTTAAGATGCACCATTATTTAATATACTGCTAAGGAAGAAAAAGCACTGCTAATTAAATTATGCCATACCATTGAACATATAGCCCGATTTCACTGATATTAAATTTTAAAAAACAAATATAGGTCTTTGACTTGATGACATTTGGTATATCTTCTATTTTTAAAATTTACAACACATTTTAATAGCTCTGAAAATTCCCACAAAAAAGAAATCTGTTTAATTTAGCTGTCCCCAAATTTTGTAACATGAAATGCTCTTAGGGGGAAAATATATTTATGAACTCATGAATGAAAACATATGTGATCAATTTTAATTCATTGCCATTCTAATATTATCAAACCTCAACTTGTTACACCTTTGGCAACAGCAGTCTCTTCCATTTGCATTCCAAATCCTTTTGACATCACCCTGCTGATCTTTGAGAGCTTTTTTGCTTTACAGTATATCAAGAATTCCTGATCTCATCTCATACATTTCTTGTCCCATTCCTGGAATC
>VMDR010010307.1:0-31112 GCA_007922815.1 Macrotus californicus | reverse complement strand
TTTCTTTCTTCTGGTCCACACCATTGATTTGAGTCCCGTTTTTCTTCCCATCACTGTTGGTTCCCTGTACATTTTTCTTCATTTCCCTTATTGTATCCTTCATTTGTTCGTCTAATTTGAGACCAAATTCAACCAAGTCTGTGAGCATCCTGATTACCAGTGTTTTGAACTGTGCATCTGATAGGTTGGCTATCTCTTCATCGCTTAGTTGTATTTTTTCTGGAGCTTTGATCTGTTTTCTCATTTGGGCCATTTTTGTTGTCCTGGGGCGCCTGTTACGTAGTAAGGGGTGGAGCCTTAGGTGTTCACAAGGGCGGGCGGCCACGTCGCTGCGTTGTGACGCTGTTTGTGGGGGAGGGGTTCGAGAGGGAACAATGGCGGCCGCTCCGCTCCCTGCCGGTTACCAGTCACTTTCCGCACTACTCACAGTCCAATGGGGCCCCTCTGGTGCTGGCTCTGGTGCCGATCCCCGGTGGGAGGGCTGTGTACACTCCAGGACCCTGTGGGTCTCTCCAACGAGCTCTCCCGTGAGGCCGGGAGTTTCTCCCGCTGCCGCCGCCTCAACCCCCACAGGAGTTTTCAATCAGAGGCTTTGAGGCTTCACCTCCCGGCGCCGGAACTCTGGGCCACGGGGTCCGTCCCACTCCCGAGCCGTTCCTCCCCGTTTATCCTCACGAGGGAGTGGGACGCCTGGGCCGCAGCCGCCACCTCTCCCGGCCAGCCGCGCCTTTCCCGGATCCGCCAGCTGCCGCCCCGCCACGCGTGTCCTCTCCACCCCTCCTACCAGTCTGGATGTATGTTTCTTAATTTCTTGGTTGTCGGACTTCCATACGTTTCGATTTCCTGTCAGTTCTGGTTGTTTTTTGTTTTAAAATTTGTTGTTGTCCTTCTTTTGGTTGTGCGAGGAGGCACAGTGTGTCTACCTACGCCTCCATCTTGGCCGGAAGCTCTACAATTACAATTTAATATTATGATTTTGTGCACTTGTTCAATTGCAATTGTAGTAAGTTCTGGAAGGGTGGAGTGAGATGAAGACAGGAACCCTGGAGAGCCTGGCTTAATTTGGGGTGTCCAGGAAAACTTCTTAGAGGAAAACTTCTGGGCTGAGTGCCCTTTTGGTGATGAATGAGGTGAAGAGGAGGGCCAAGAGTAGGGGCTGGGAGATCAGCGATGAAAACTTTAAAATTCAAAGTATGTTTTAGCAAAACAGAGACAGACTCATAGATGGAAAGCAGGATGACAGCTGTGGGGGAGAGGGAGTTTGGGGGTGGAGGGACTGAGCAAAAAGGAAAAAGGACTCATGGACCTGGACAATGGTGTGGGGATTGCAAGAGGGAGGGGTGTATAAGGGGCTAAATGGTAATGGAAAAAATACAATAAAAAAGTATCTTTTAGAACTGTTTGAATTCACTGCAGTCCTTAGCTTTTTTCAAGCTAAGGAGAGAAAGAAGAATCTTCTCAAGAGAGAAATAGTTATCATTTTTTAACTCCTTAAAAGCAGGTAAGAAAATGTTCAAATCCCAAATACCATTTAAATACCTTCTTTGGAATGCGATTTCTTCTACTTATCAAAACTCAAGTATAACTTAACATTCACATTAGTATTGCTATCCTTTGAAGAGTTTTGACATCTCTGTGTGTCTAATGACCCCCAAATAAATTTTGAAACAAGTCAGTAGATAAATTCTCCAGGATTCCAAACACAGGCTTAAGCCAAAATACAGCTTGGCTCCCATGTCACGATCCTTTGAAATGCTCAGAAAAAGGACTGAACGGTGGGCCGCACGTCCAGGCACAGGGTTTAATGTCTTCTCAGTTCTATTAGAGTTTTAAGCCTTCGAGTCTTCAGGGAGCAATTTAATTTGGTGATCTCTGATATGTAAGCCTTCCTGTTTCTATGATAATTTCTTGTCTCATGACCTTCAAAGAGTTTTGTGGGGGCACAATGTATAAGAGGCAGACAGAATCTCCAAACGTGTGCCGTAATCTACCCCAGACACAGGGGTGCTGACGTGAAATGCTGGACTAGTCAGGTTCGGAGCCCTGGTTTGAGTTCAGGTTGACTCACCAGGTGTGAGATCTGGATCAAGACCTGAAGGCCCTGATGTCAGCTTGTTTATTTCTCAGTTGAACAACAAGAATTTGCCGTGTGTCACCTTCTCATGAAAACAGTGCACACTTAACTCCTTCCCAAACCCAGGACAGTAGCTTCCTGGTCGTCTGGATTCCAGAGAAGCACGAATTCCCTGTGCAGGCTTGCACTCCTGCCCACTCAGTGTGGGCGGGCCTCTGGCTCCTGCAGGAGTCGGGTTCAAAGTGGGAGAAACCGCTCCAAAGTCTGGATGGCTTCCCCGAAGCAGCAGGTCTCCCACAGCGGTTTAAATAGGTTGGAGGCCCCAGGGAAATAAGGAGAATCTATTTCCAGTAGAGCACGCATTCTGCATGTAATTTTGTTTTAATGGGGATCAAGGTGGGTGGGAAGCAGGTGTTGAGTGTGCCTTTGTGATGCCTGCAGATGCAGCAGGTCCCTGCAGCTCAGGGGTGGTTGGAAAGAGGGTCCTGCACAAAGCTGCAGGGTCTGCCTGGCGATCTGGAAGTTAGGGGACCCGGGAGGGAGCTGCATAAAGCTGAGGGGGCTCCAGGCTGCTCCTGGTCCAATCAGGCTCGTGCACCATGATGCCCTCATTTCAAAAGAGAGGTTTGTAGAGCGAGTGTGCACATGAGGGAGCAACAGGGCATGTGTTCAGTTTGCAGTTGGCAGGCTGTGGTGTCCCCGCCATGCTTATGCACATGCAACTCCCCCCACCCCCCGCCACTGCCACACACACACACACACACACACACACACACACACACACACCAGAAGTGAGCAAGGCCTTGTGTGATGTACAAATAAGAGGAGGAATGATCTGAATAATCCCCACAAACGATAACACAAAACCCTTTGCGTGGTGTTTACAATGCAGCCTGCAGTTTGTCTTGTCTCTTCCTCCCCTCCTCTCCTCTCTCTTGCTCTCCCTTCTCCTTTCCCTCCTTCCTGGTGCCAGTTGAACACTGTAGATTGGAGATTGTTTCTTGCTTTGCTTAATTAGGGACGGAGTTTGTCATTTTGAGCTCCTGGTAGATGAGGATATGGAAGCACAGCTAAAGGATGGGCAGGAAGTGGGCCTGGGGTTTTAGGCCCATCTGTAGATAATGAACAGGTGGATCACTGAGGACTCTTTAAATGCAGCCCTGCCTCTCACGTCCAGATCTCTGGGGCCTGACCCCTGTAGCTCTCACTCCTGGGCCTGTCCTGAAGCTTCTCGACATAAGGGCCTCGTTCACCCCTCCACCTGTGGCATGCATGTCACAGGGCCCACGGCTCACTTCCCACCACTTCTATTTTACCAGAATCCGAAACGCGTGAAGGGCAGGACACGTGAGGTGCAGAGTCCTGCTTGTGAGGAATTAGCTGGTCCGGCAGCAGTGGTTTGGTTCAAAGTAACAATAGCCCAGGAGTATCAGTGAGGCTCGAGGGAGAGTGCTAAGAACTTGGACTTAATGACTGGCAGAGCTGGGGCTGAGTCCGCCTGTGCCACTTGCTAGCTGGGCAACCTGGGCAAACCCCGTGACTGCTCCTCATCTCTATGTCCTCATCTGTGCAACAGACACACCCCAGGGCCCTGTCACAGAGACAGTGTGTGGCACAGCCATGCCTGGGATGTGACCCATATGCCAGGTGTGTGCCTGGCAAGACGGAGGCACCAAAAGTGGGCCAGATGTAGAACTGCTGCCGCACAGGCTTGCATCCTAGTTAGAAAGTCTGTGTAGACTTACGTCGGTTTCCCGGCGCCCACTTTCCTCACCTATAACACGCGGACAGCAGCAATGCCTACTTCACAGGATCAAGTGATGAGTCTGTAGAGCATCTGGAACAGGACAGGCACATTGCAGACTCACAAAGGTGTCTTATGAGGATGGTTGACTTTTTGTGACAAAAACTAGGAATTATTTTACAGAGAAGGGGACAGTGACAAGGGCTGGAAGGAGCCTCGTGTTGAAGGGCCTTCTGGGTGGAAGGAATGACCGAGGACAAAGGTGCGGAGGTGGGAAGGTTGAGGTGGGCTCGGGTGGGAGTCTATCTCCCCTTTTGGTGGTAGTGTGGGACCTCCGAGGACACAAGTGGAAGTCCAGGGAGGTTTTTGACAATCCCAAAGTGCTAAGTGAAAATGTCTGCTTAACTGTGTAGGCCATGTGGGGACCACAGCTGGGGGAATAACCTGATGGCAGGTATTCACTGGGAAAGTTAGGGTGGCCGTGAAGTAAGGAACATCTGAATTTCCATCAGTGATGCAAATGAGAAGCCAGTGGCACTTCATTTATTTATTCGACAAACACTTCTTGATTATGTGGGAGGCCCCACCCCAGGCATTGGGTGCACAGTGGTGCACAGGACACAGCCTGTCCTCTGGGAGGTTAGAGCCTAGTGGGAGGAACAGACAGACGGGCACTCCCACTCTGTCACTTACAACAAGGCGAATTCACTGAAGGAGGCTGCAGGTACTTTGACAAGAGGGGGTGTGAGGAAGGGGTCAGGGACAGCTTCCCTGCAGAAGGGACATGTGAGCCATGACCTGCAGGATGAGGAGTCTGCCCAGCTGAAGGACAGGGGAGACACTGCATGTGGGTGGGGTGACAGGGTCATCATTATCTTCTAGAAAGGCATTTCTAGCATCAGGGTGGGAAATGTACTGGGAAGAGGGCAACAGCAGACCGCTTGGACTAACTGGGACATTGTAGCAGGAATGACACCATAAGATAGTTCAACTTTGGGTGGTAGGCACACAAGCGATATACAGATCGTGTGTCATAGCAATGAAATCTATATAATCTTATTAACCAACAGCACCCCAATACATTTAATAAAAAAGAGTAAATGTAAATATATAGCTCAAACCTCCATAAAGAGAGAGAGAGAGATGATTTTGTGAATACTTCCTACAACAATACCGTTACACACGAAAGTGGATGAGTCTCACAGACAAGGGAAGCCAGACACAAAGGAGAGGTACATGTGGTTCCATTTTTGTGAAGTTCAAGGCTGGAACGGTGCATAAATGCACTCATTGTGGGGGAAGATTACAGGATAGTGCTTACATGGGTGGTGGGGTTTGACTGGGAGGGTCGTGAAGAAGGCTTTTGGCAGGGTGGAAATCATTTTCATCTATATCTTTTCCCACCTTTAGTGGGCAGGTAATTCTACCTACTAATTCATGCCTGCTTTGTAGGTGTAATTAGTGTGCCATGAAAAGGATATTTTGAGCATAAACTCCATAGAGGACAAAGACACATTTTTTAGAGTAAACATTTCGGGACTATGTGTAGCGGTGGGTGTGGTGTTTGTATAACACGATGTTCTTTAGGGAACTTTCAGAAGCCCAACCCCTTGCCTTTGTGCAGGTGCATTGCCTTTGCCCTTTTCTGAGACAGCAAACATTGCCGTACAGTCTTCAATGCTAGCTGAACACATGGAAGGTATTTTTTTTTTAATTGTAATTAACTAAGTTCTAGAAACCAGTGGAGCCCACGGTTTCTCAGGTGGAATCAGGGGAAATGGGACAGGCACCCAGGCCCTGGTATGTCTCTCTTCGCTGCTCACTACCGTCAGTCAGTCAGCAAAATCCTGTTCGTTGGGTAGGCCCCAAGATGTTAAACAGACTTTATTTCAATGAGAATACAAAGGAATTTGCAAACAGAACAGAAACCTGTTGTGTTATAGGCAGAAAAAGTAGAATTCTGGGAAAAGAGGCGGAGAATTTTATTTTATAGTTTCTTTTTTTACAGGAAGCTTCTGAATATCTATATTGCGAGGCCGGACTAGGTTTACTATGCTGCGGTCATTAGGGGCCCAGGAAGGGCAGTGGGTCAACATTCGCACAGCCTTCCGCTGCCTATGTTCCAATTAAAAATTATCCAGCATGGTATAAGGCACGCAGGGTATTCCGAGCAGCTATCTCTGAATAACAATGATACTGATAACACTTACATGAGCCATCATTTTTATTAGCATTTCTTTTAAACGTAGCAGGCATTGTGCTAAACATCTGAAGTGTCTTAGCTCACTTACTTCCCATAATTAATTTTGAAGAAGGGATTTTAGGTATTTTATTGTACTCCTTCCATGGGGGAGAACAGTAAAGCTCAGACTAAGGGGACTAACTGCCCACATTTCCCCAGGATGTGGGGCTCTCAGTGCTTGTACAAAGAAAATTCTGGGCAAACTGGGGTGAGTTAGTCACTTTATAAAAGTGACTTGTCTTGATTTTTAATCAGTAGAAGGATTTAAACCTCTTCTCCCCTTGGCTGGTCAGATTTCCTACCAATTGCCAGCCCAGCATTGTAGTTAAACGGGAAAGACATCTTTTGGCAGTGCAGGGGAAAGAATCTAGGTTGAAACTGGGAATATTATTTCACATGATGTAATTGAAAATGTCATCTTGCCCCTTACTGTCCCCGAATCACCGAGTGAGTGAAGCAGAGCACCCCATTACAACATTTCCAAAGGGCTTGCATGTCACCATAATCTGACATTCTGAGTGAAAACCCACTCACCTTGGGAAGGGGGTAGAGGTGACACAAGGCTTGGCCAGGCTCCTGTTGACAAAACTTCAGGGTGTGACACACCACATCAGCATTCATATCAGCATCAAGCCTGGAGGGAAATGGGGCCAAACAAAAGCTATTAAGATCTCTGGGGCATTTGAAAAATAGAAGCTATTTCAAAGACAGGTATGTCCAAGAATGGATTCTAATACCCTCATTCATTGCACCAGAGACTCTGAGTTCAGGTCTGTGGATGCTGGATTCTAACGATTTCCTGCCACCTTGTTCTCACCTACATTTAGAGTAAGATCTTGGGGGCACGGAGGGGGCTGGAACAGCCAGAGCTATGTGTCAGCTTCCCACAGAAGCATGAGATTCTTTTCAGCAGAAACCACAAATAAAACTGGGAAATGAAAATGAACAAGGGTGTAATTGAAAAAATTTAAAATTTCATGGGAATAATATTTTGAAACTTACCGGGCCTTATAACAGAAAATCATTTATGATATAGCCTTAAACTCTTAAAATTATTTTCTTAGGCATAATCCAAATAATCTCTTCCCTTTAAAGTAAATGTTTCTGTACCTTACAGAAGAAAATACGACTGAGTTGGCTTTCTCCCTGGGGATGGTGTAAGAATTGTATTCTTCAAATATTCCGGTTTGTGTTTGTATTATGTTTAGGTTGGAAGGGGCTAAAACAAACCTTCCGTATCCATTTTCTAGCTGACACCTCTTCTTACCAAGAAGAGTGAGTACAATGTGCTGCTTCAGATGAAAGAACAGGAAAGTGTGGACTTGTAGTAACTTTTCCAGGTAAATCATTCCTTCAAACCCAACCCAAACCACACCAGAACAACACAAACAAAGAGTAATTGGAAGGACAGTTAAAGATTCTAGAAGGTACTTTTGGGGCTTTCCCCAGCTCATACAATCAGGTAACGGTCCGCCTTCATCCACAGGGGTGGGTTCCTGGCAACCGTGCTTGTACCTCTAACTCCCAGCCAGTTGACTGGACCTCATTCGACTACTGGTCAATCAGATTCTCTCTCATGGAAACTTGCAGCTGGTGTGATTAAGTGTGACTTCATTCTGGGCTCTTTCCAGAATAATGGGAATGGTGACTTGAGACTGTGAAGTCATTCCCTGCCATGTGGACTGAGCATTTGGAAAGCCAGCCCGGGATGGGTTCAGGGGCAGAGTCCAGTGTGTGCCGCAGGGAAGCCTGGGAGCAGGTGGCCCTGTGTTCCTAGTGGCTTTCCAGTCCTGTTCCTAATCTCTGTCCGAGGCCTGGGTAGTTTCCTGCCCGTGAGTTCCACAAGGCGTCGTGGGTTCCCTTGTAATAAACCCACCCCCTCCCCACTATTACAATGACCACGTCTACAACCCTTGCAGTCATTATCATTTCCTTCTCTCCCTGACCCTTCTCCCCTTACCCTTCCTTCTTCTTCACAAGCAAGGCCACCTTGTTTCTGTTGTTGGTTTTTTGTTTGTTTATTTGTTTTTTTTGGTTGACGGCAGTCACAGCCCATACATTGGGCAACCCCTGGGAACTACCAGCTAGCTGGCTCTCTGTGACTCAGGCCCAGGTGTCAGTCACAGGAACTGCTCCCCCAATTCCACTCCCATCCTTGTTTATTTCCTGCATGTACAGAATAATGAATGAGCTTTAGAAAGGTAAGAGAAAACCAAGATGGCAACCAAAAGACCCAGCACCCCAGTTTCACTTTATTGGGTAGGGAGCTGTTTTAATGGTTTCTGGGCATCAATATGTCATTTAAAATCTTTACCAGTCTGACCTGTGAACTACCAACCAAAGAGTGCTGGGAGGGACCATGAGCATTTATATCATGAAACTTTCTGCAGAAAGAACTGCCTCATATTGATGAAAATGTATCTTATCAAAGGCCACCAGACAAAGAGAGGCCACCTCTGGACCTTCAAATATTTTGATGTTCACTGCCGAGTGAGAACATAGACTGGGACCACGGGCTCCCAAATTTCACTCCAGCTGAGCAAGTCTAACAATGTGACTGGCAAGATGGCTTCTCAACCTTTTGTGAGCACCTGAAGTAAGAGGGGAAAAGAGAGTTTGTCCAGAGAGTCATCTGCTTGGCCCTGGGATTCCTTTTTGGCAGGTGGAGAGGAAGGAACTTAAGGCATAAAGAAGCCACATCTTCTAAGCTGTGGGACAGGCTGTTTGTGACAGATACAGGGCCCATTACCAAACTGATGTCTACCAAGGGTCACTGGGTCAGGAGAGGGTGGTTGTTTTCACACATCTGTCCTCCACTGAAGGGTCCATGTGTTTAACTGATGACTTCTGTCTTATGGGGGTCTAGTATTTAGTGGACTTGGAGGGTGATAAATGAGTTCTGTTTAAACTTTCTTTCATATTTGTGTATATATTCTTCCTTTATTTATATCTACAGTCAATATCCAGTCTGTGGTAATCCAGGACCACCAGAACCAACTTAGCAGATGGTGCCCCAAACCTATTCTCTTCCCTCCCTCCCCAAAGAGTGCACACTGTCAAGTAAGTGAACTTGAATATGAGGGTGGAAATGGGGTCCTTCGGTGAGAGAGTGAGACTGGCATTCTCTGAGCTGAGGATGGAAGAGGGGACTGGGCACCTGGTGTCTCTCCCAGGATCCTCTAAGACCAGAGCCTCACTGTCAGAGAGTAAAAGGAGTACTCCTTTGGACAGAATCGAAGATGTGAAGCCTCACAAGCCCAGGAAAGACTGTTCAAGAATGTACAAGATGCAATGCAGCCTGTGTGTGCTTGGCCAACCTTGGGACAGAAAGCCTCAGCTACACAACATTTGTGAAATTCTTACGAAATCTCCAAATTCGTAATAACCATTTCTATCCAACCATGTTTTCTTTTTCCCAGAGCGGCAAATAGGACCCACATAGTCATGGTTTAATTTGCTGTGCTTCCTTTTGCTGCCTTTACAAGGACGGAGGTGTGCAGGAGGGAGGCACGTGGTGGGGGGGCAGACTTCAACACGTTTGGCAGAACTAATTAGCAACTGTAATTAGGGTCACTGTAGAATGGAGTCAATGATGAGGATCGTCATCACAAACCGAAAGAAGGGATCAAGGTCAGGGCTAAGTTAGCAGATGGACAGAGTACCAGCCTTTCACATGTGAACACTCAAATTTAGAACTTTTTATTTTATTTTTATTTTTTAAATCCTCACCAGAGGAAATGTTTATTGATTTTAGAGCAAGAGGAAACGAGAAAGAGAGAAACATCAATCGGTTGCCTCCTGTACGCACCCCAACCAGGGGTAGAACCCACAACCTAGGTATGTGCCCTGACTGGGATCCAGCCCGCCACCCTTTGGTGTATGGGATGATGTTCCAGTCAACCATTCCCACCGCCAGGGCAAACTGAGACCTTTGGCATCACTTTCAAAGGAGGCTTTATATATTAGTATAAATAATACTAGCAGAGAGGCACTCACACCAGTGATAGAAATTTTTCTCTTGCAACTTACTACTTTTACCCCCTTTCTGGACCCCAATCCTTAGAGTGTATTATGAATTTAAGCATTCTTATAAATCCTGTAATTATCCCGTGAATGGCATGGTTGTATTGCTTTGCATTTTTGCTGTTTAAAACATCATTAATTACCTTTCAAGTGTATTGTAATTGTTAGAAAGCCCATTTTGCATTTTTCTTCTAAAAATCCTAGCAGTTGAGGCCTCTCCTGATCTCTGAGCTCCCAGGTTCAGAATACAAATTTTTGCGATTTAGCAGGAAGCATAAACAGATTCCAGGAAGTGCGGGGCGATGAACAGAAGGCCAGGATGGGGTTTGCCACAGCAACCTGTGGCACAGTGGAGGTCCAGCCCAGGTATAGGAGGACCTGGCATGTGGTCCCTGGCTCAGATTGGATGCTCTTCGAGGTAGACCTCCCTGCACGACCCAGCTTCTTGGGGGGATGAACCTGAATGCGCAGGTGTCCCACTTCCTATCAACCAACCACCTGTGGCTTGCCTGCGGGTAAGAAATGTAATTGCTGAATAATTAGTCCATGAATCATTGAGAATTGACTGGTGGGAAATAATGAGGAGGAATGATGTTTTTGGGTGAGGAAACACAATATTGGAAGCCTGAAGTTGAGGTAAAACTAAATCATGACATTGTCACTTTCAGGGCCCACTGCAACCCAGAACTGTATCCGATTTTTTAACAGATTTTATTTATTTATTTTTAGAGAGGGGAGGGGAGGGAGAAGGAGATGGAGAGAGACATCGATCTGTTGCCTCTAGTATGCACCTCAGACAGGGACGAGGCCAGCAACCCAGGCATGGGCCCTGACCAGGAATCGAACCCCTGACTTCCGTTTTGCGGGATGATACCTGACCCACTGAGCCACACTGGTCAGGGCAAGAACTCTATCTGATTGATTAAAACACCCAGTCAGAAGAGCACACCATAAGAGGAGAAATTTTGATCAGAAAACTACTAATATGGGTCCTAGAAAATAGTGGACAGAACCACAAAGGGGGATGGTTGATTACATCTGTCTGCTTCAACGCAGCCCACCCCAGGCTCGTGAGAATTAGTCATCTCGTGACTTTGAATCATCTCAAAGAAAAACACTTCCTCCTCTTCTCACGGCCTACTCGGGAGGGACCTTCTGTTGGTGGCTTGCTGGGCCCATTCCTTCTCAACGTGCCATGTCTGCTTGCAGTTATTTGAGTGCAGTACCAAGCACAGTGTCCATCTGTCCTTTCTCTGATCCTTGTGCTTATCTGGCCCTCACACTTGCGCTCTCCAGACAGCTACTGAAGATTGGTGTGTTTCCGAATGAACTCATGACACTTCCCTTTTACTCCCAGAATGCTTTGTAGCCAATCTCTGGCTCCCCCTTTTGGACATCTGGGGGTACTGCCCTATTTGGCCTCTGTGACTGGTTTCCACTTACTTCTCTGGGTCCCAGTGGACTCTCTCTGGCCAAACTGACATTTCCCCCAGAGCAGGTGGCTCATGCTAGGTGTGTAAACAGATTCATTGAATGGGCTCAAAGGTTTTTTTTAAAACATGTTTAAGTAATTTTCTTTGGAACAGTCTATTCATAGCTCACCTGTAGTGATAACTTTGTTTTTTTTAATAATTAAATACATAAATATTTATTGAAGACCTTCTATGCTCAAATATTGTACCAAGCCCTAAAAATACAAAGCCCTCTCCTTCCCCTCTTTCCCTCCCTTCCCAAATATTTAGTATTTTGCTAAGTACCTAGAAATTCAAAGAGGAATAAAATGTAGTCCTACCTAGCACTCCGAAGGCTTTCAATCTGGTTGGCAACTCAGAAAGTAAACAGAGAGTTCAGTTACAAATAGATGTAATGAGCGCAGTGCTGGGGGTTTGCACAGGGAGTGTGTGTGTGTGTGTGTGTGTTGGTGGTGGTGGTAGTGGTGAGGAGTGTGTGAGTATTTTAGCCTGGGGAGGGTCAGGAAAGCTTCCAGAGGGAGTGACCCTGAAGCAGAGGTCCCAGGAAGCAGGGTTTGTCTGGGGTAGACAGTTTGCATGTGCCAAGCAGAGGGGGCATCCATACCAAGATCCTGAGGCAGAAACCACCCGGGTGTGTGGTGGAGGGGTGGTGGGGGGAATTGCAAGCAGATTGGATTGGAATGTGCTATGGAGCAGCCAGGGATGCACCTGGAAGTGTCCTCAGGGTTCTTTCATAAATAGCCTTGTGGGGGTAGGGATCCTGCAGAGGGGCAAGGCCTTTTATGGTGGAGCCTGCCATGATTCATTCTGCAGTAAAAGAGACGTGGAGTATGATTTATCTGATTCAGTGCCCCAGAGCTAAAAGATAAAAGATACAGGAAGTAAAGGAGGCTGATAATGGCAACAGTGCAGGTGTGGGGTGCAGAGGGCGTGCGGGCGCCTGGGAGGTGGACAGGCTCAGCAAACCTGAGGGTGAGAGGACAGAAGGGAAGATCGTGACCTGAGTACCCAGCAGGGAGAGAAGGGCGGGGCTGGGGCACGTTGGGAGCTCAGAGGACAGGGTCAAAGGCCTGTGTGCAGCCGAGGGGATCCAGTCCTTTACTGAGTTGGTGAAATCACTCCTGAAAGGCTCTTGGAGAGACACTGAGCCCGAGGGTCACACAGCGATTCAAGGGGAGCCTTGGCCAGAGTGACAAAGGGTCTGAGCCCGGTTTGAATTTTTCACTGTTGACAAGAGTCGGAATGCTCCAGTCAAGTCCTTGTTCCGTAAGTGCCTCCCTTGGGAAACAGAGCAGGCTGCCTCCCCGTTTTGCTGTTCCCCCCCACATCCCAGCAACGGAATCACTCACAATGGCAACATACTCACAGTTTTATGATGTCTGGTCCAAACGTGCGAACCATTAAGTAGCAGGTGGCTTTTAAGAACATTTTTTCTAAGAAAAACAAAGAGGGAAAATGGAATATTTTTTATTAAGATGAATTTAACACAGGGGTTAAAAATGATCATCTTTACTCAGAACTGAAGCTGAGTGATTCATTGATCATTAATTCAAGTCATTAATTTTAAGGGGGAAAATTAATTTCGGGGGAAGTGTTAGAGTTTACGTAGCCATTAAAATAGCGTTTCCATTGCGGAATTGTGGGGGTGCCAGTTTGTTTACTGTGCATGTGAAAGATCACCTGTTCATTTTCAAAGTCGAGTTAAATTCTGGGGTTTTGTTTTATTCGCTACAGCAGCAGCATACACCTGAATGTTGATCTCAGTTGTTGACGTGGAAAGAAACAGGACTCGCTAGAAAGTAAACAATCTCAGATGCTGCCTGGTTGCAAATATTCTTCTCTGGTGTTCACATGGGGAAAACAGACTTCATTGTGCCTGCTTGGTTTCTGCTGGTGGTGTTTCAGGGATGAAAGGAGACCAACAGTCACAGGGGGCCTTGCCCTGCCGTCCATAGCAGGGGACACACACACACGCACACACGTGCTGCCCTCCCCCGTTAGGAGAGCACGGGAAAGTTCTGTGCATTGGCCCGTTTGCACAGTGAAATGCATTAACTCCCTGCTCCTGTGTCTCCCGTTTGTGGCTTTATTGTGGGACCCTGGTAATTCCATGCAGGACCTGTGCAGAGTCAGGGACAGATTGGCTGTCCAGGGAAGGGATGGGAAACCCTAGAGGAGAATTCATTTTGTCACACTCCTCTCGAATAGGGCTGCCCTTGCTTGGGGGTAGGTTAGAAAATAAATAGGATAAATACAGAGAACTCCCTCTGGTTCTTCACTTTTACTCGGTGGTAAATAATATCAATACTACTTTTATATTAAAAGAGATATAGTCATAGAGCTTTCCTTTTTTTACAATAAGGCATAAGACTTCAAACACATTGCGCTTTGGAAGTAGGAACTTAAAACTATATCCCCATGTTACTTTTGACCTTACAGAAATTTAAAAAAAAGAGAGAGAGAATACTATGAACATCGCCATGACGGCAAATTCAATGACTTAGATGACATGGAAACATTCCTAGAAAGACAAACTGCTGAAACCGACTCAAGAATAAATAGATACTCTGAACAGACATGTAACAAGAGATTAAATTAGTTATCAAAAGTTTCCACAAAGAGAAGCTCAGGCCCAGATGGCTTCACTGAATTGTACCAGCTATTTCAATACAGCGCCTGAACACACATTTCTCCCAAGAAGACATACACATGGCCAATAAGCACGTGGAAAGATGCTCAGCTGCTAAAGAAATGTAACTCGAAACCACGATGAGATACAACTTTGCACCCAGGTTGAGATGCTGTAATCGCTGTAATCGGAATGACAGCTAATCACACATGATGCGGAGGCTGTGAACACCCTGGAGGGGGATGGGAAACGGGGCAGCCACTGTGCTAAACAGTCTGGCGACTCCCCAGATGGTTAAACACAGAGATGCCACGTGAGCTACCACTTCCACTCCTAGGTACTTACCCCAGAGACCTGAACACACACACCCACACAAAACCTTGTACAGGAACAGTCAGAGCAGTATTATTCAAAAGAGCCCCGAAGTAGAAGCAGGTCATCTCGAACATCCACTAACTAATGCCTGGCTGGACCAAATGGACTCAGTTCACATACGCAACGGAATCTTATTTGGCATATGGAGCGGTGACATCCTGACACAGGCTACAACGCGGATGGCTGAGACCAGCATCCTGCTGAAAGCAGAAGCAGCTACGAAAGACCATGTCTTGTAGGATTCTGTTTATCTGAAGGGCCCGGAACAGGCAAATTCATAGACAGACAGTAGATGGGTGGTTACTTGGGGGAGTTACAGAGAAGGAGTGTGGTCCCTTTGGGGTGCAATGAGAAGGTTCTGAAATTGATTGTGCTGAGGGAGGCACCACTCTGTGAATATAGTGAAAGCCGCTGAATTATACACTTCACGTGAGCGAGTTGCATCGTATGTGAATTATATTTCAACATAAGTGTGTAAAAGTAACACGTTCTTCTCTCTTGGTGCTGCTTTTAGGGGCTGCGGTGCAGGGCGTGTGGAAGCTCTGAGCCGTCACAACTCAGAGACCCGCACCTCAGCCTGGCTAATGGCTCTGCCCTCGGTCAGCTTCCCTACCTGGCTCAGTGCAGTCTCCTCATCAGAAAGGTAAGCTCTAGGGCACAGTCCCCCTCACTGCCCCACCCGGGAAGTTTGGAGCATTCAGCGTCAGGTGGGAAGCACTTTGGAAGCGAGATTCAGGTACTGCTCATGTAGAATGAGTGCAGCCAAGAGCAGAGCGATTTAAAAGCCGACACTAGGGTGTTCTTTGGTGAACTTGCAGTACTGCCAGAAAGGCAGAGAAAATTCGTTTTCTTTCTGGTAAAACAAGAGCTGTGTGTTTGTGTGTGTTTGTGGGGGGGGGCGTTTTTAGAACCTTGTTTTGCCAAGTGAAAACAAGGTTGTCCTCATCCTCTGAGCAGGATCAGGTCAACTCTCAGTTTCCTAGGATGGATTCAGTTATGGTTAAGGGGGAGAGGCTGCACGACTGGTGTGGCTCATTGGTTGGAGCATTGTTCTGTGAACCCAAAGGTCACAGGTTCGATTCCCAGTCAAGGCACATGCCTGGGTTGCAGGTTTGCTCTCCAGTTGGGGTGTGTATAGGAAGCAACCAGTTGATGTTTCTCTCTCACATAGATGTTTCTCTCTGTCTCCCGTCCTCTCTATCTAAAAACAATAGACAGACAGAGAGAGTGAGAGGCTCCTGGAGCACTCACAATGGTGTGACAGGAGATGGCCCTCTGAGAGCCAAATTCCAGATTGACACTGAACAGTGCAGAGCAGAGATACATAGTCTCTGGAAAGAGCCAGACAGGCCCTGGTGGCCACGAGCAGATGACAACATCACTGTTACTGACACCCCCGAAGAAAAGACTGGCACTAACATCTTGCCAGTAACCTACGTGACGTAAAATGTACACAGTTAATTTGTGCCTGTGCCCAGGAAGGCACAACAGCATGTAATTTCCAAAGACTGACAAAGATGTGGAACAGCATAGAGAAAGGATTGGCCATTGCCAAGGGCAAAGAAGAGTTAAAAAAATGATAACTGCACAGTATCCATGGAAGGGGGGTGCAAATAAAACCTAGAACATTCCAGATTGTAAGTCACCTTCATGTTTGCCATCACCTCTGTCTCACAAGACCCTTTGGAGGGGGTGGTCATTTTTGCCCTCATTTTGTACGAACAGACACTGAGCTTTAGAGAGCTAAAGACCTACCCACGTCATAGACACAGTAAGAGGTTCGGTAAGAGTTTAAAATCTTTTACTCCAAAAGCCCATGTTACTTGTGTGCATTTCAACGTACTCGGGGCATTTTATTTGGTGCCTCCCCTACCTGAGGTGTGGCAGGGACTGGTATACACTAACCACTGATGAGAAATTTGCAACACAGTGAGGTGAACTGACCACAGAGCCAGCTCTGTGGCTGTACATGAGTGGGCAGAAGGAGGTTTACAGTCGTTTGTATGGAACATAATATACTAATTAATAAATAAGAACACAAGAGCAAACTGCTTTTGTGTACTCACAACAGTAAACCAGCTTTCGCCTGCCCCAGTTTATTCTGGGGCAACAAGTAGATTTTCGGAGTCTGAGGAGGAGAGGAGAGCTGCCTTGCTCATTTGAAGTCTGCATGAGTTTTTTCACTGCCATATTACCATACGGAGATAAGATTCCTGCATAGGTGACCCGAGAAGGTGAAGTTCTAGCAAGACTCTCAGGGCATGCAGGTCCTCTGACCCCTGGGGAGAATGATTCCATTAATCATTTTCTCCCTTAAGAAGTCTGAGCTCCTTCCAAGGTGTTTACTAATGAGAGCCAGAGGCAAACGCAGTGGGTGAAGCTGAAGGTCAGAAGCACTTTGTACAGTTCAGAAAAATTCTCTTCCCTGCACAGGAAAGGCTGGCTGAGGTACTGAGTGGTTGTTCTCAGAAAGAGTGCTTCTGTGTGTTCTCTGCTGAGGTTATGTTTCTGTATTTGATTAGCTTTGGCAGTACAAGTGATACGGCTTAACACATTAAAAAAATAATAGCTGTGTTAATGTGCGCGGTTTCATGTTCTCTGACTCCCATTTTCCCAGCTCACCAGACAGAAGGCAATACAGGGAACAGGTGGCACTGTGGCCCAGGATTATTATATTTTCTAGGCATCCTTAGCCAAGAGACAGTCTTTGTCATCCCGTAATTCACATGACCATTCTGTGCACAGTTTAACACCCTCATAAAAGGGAAACGATCATGCCCACCTGCCTTTTTGTCTGTTCTGCCAAGTGAAAGAGCCTTCACCTAAGCTGAGTACCTTATTTCCATCCAGGGGGAAAACATTAATTATTACAATGCCAGTAACCCCAAGTAGCAGCCTCCTTAATCCTTTGAAATTCCTCCAAATTCAAAAGGTGACCAACCACTGTAAACCAAAACACCCACTTTGCTTCCCCCACTGAAATGTCAGCTTCTGTTTTCCAGGAATTGACTTCTATCCTCTCATTGTACCTCTGCAGACTCTGAAATTTCCTGTTATGAGTCAGAAGGAGTTGAGATGGCCCCTTGAATATCAGAAATTTTGGTTTGGGTTGCTTACGTTTTGTGAGTATTTTAGGAGGGGAAAATTTAGGAAGTAAGATTATTACTCAGCCTTTCGATTTCGGACCACACAACTGTGCCTGAAAAGAGAAAACGGCACTCAAGGTACAAATGGGTATTACCTGTCAGTGTGTCCTATCACAGGGAAAGGACAACCAATCAAAACCAGTCTGGGTAAGGATGACTGTTCAAAATATCTCCCTCCTTGCTTTCTCATTTAGAGATGTGAAAATATACAGTACAGTTTATGATAGACTGTAGCTGTCCAATAATGGGAAGATGGATGAATAAAATGCGGAGTATTTATATGATGAAGAAGTATACAGTAATGAAGAGGCTTGCCCTAGCTCTGTGCGTCTTAGTGTGTAGAGACCTCAAACACATCCTGTGGAGTGAAAACGGAAGTTACAGGGCAGTATGTACAGCAGACATTGATGTGAACCTAAAGCCCCCACACGGGATGGTTCTGGAAAGATGATGGTAGAGGCAGTAGAGTTTGGGGATGTCTTTGAATCTCTACCAAATCTCTGTCTCTGTCTTTCTCTCTCTTCCCCCCACCCCCAGTGTAAAACAAACACCAATGTAAAACCAACATTGCTGGTATTCAGGGTACCATCTTGGTCTCTTACCCCAAAATATGATTAGGCAAGGTAAGACCACACACAGCCCCATGCCTTGTGGGTTACCCATTTCTGTGGAAGAAAGCAGAGAGAAGCAATGGGTTTCCCAAGGATAGGAGAACCCCCAAGTAACTCAGAGATATCAGCTGGAAAGCGGGGCGGGCCAACTGAAGAACAGCAGCTGGAACTGGAGGGGCTTTGCCTGCTACAGTAACAGGTGAGCACAGAGCTCCAGGTGAGAAGCTCTAAAGAGTGAGTGTGGTTTGGCACCAACACAGTCAAGGAACTGACCCACCAGGCCTCCTTTTTAGGAGAGGGACCCCAGTGAGGGGAAACTGCTGAGTTTGGGATCAGTATTGAACAGGATAGAAGCAATGTAAAAAAAAATAAAAACAAAATAAAAAGAAAAGTAAAAAGTAGGCAGAGGAATGGATTCAGGAAATCTCAGAGAGCAAACTACCCCCCTTTTTTTCAACACTGCACAGAAATAATGGAAGCAGGAGCTCTGTGAATTTAGAAAAGCTATCCTGAACCACTTCTTTTTCTAAGAGTTTTGGAAAAGTAATCTCCTATAAAAATGAGCAACAGAAATGTATCTAGGTCAACTCCCATACAAAGTTATTATAAGAAAAAAAAAGAATAAGGAGGAGAACCAAATTCCTACAGATAGCAAAAGCGTGCCAGAAAGCCATGCCAAAGAGAGATTAAAACAAAACATAATATTTCAAAATGAGCTAAGAAGCATTAGTAAAAAGATGTAAGACATGAAAGAACAGCAGAAGTGAAAGTCAGAAAAACTGAGATATAGGGAAAAAGAACTCAGGGAAGACACAAGATTATTTAAAAAATGAAGTGTAAATAAACCAAAAAAAAAGGGAAGAAAAAGTCTAGAATGAATTGAAGAAAAAGAGAAGAAAAAGTTGATGTCTTAAGAGAAATAGAAAGGTGAAAGGGAGGGGAAAATGAAGATATAAAATAAATGAAGAGATAAAAAGTACTCAAGAGATAGGCAAAATATCAAAGGTAGGCAAAGAAGATTAGAAGTGTGAATAATAGAAATCCCCAAGGAAGAAAACCAAATTAAGGAAACTGAATGAATACTAAAAACTTTCCTAAATTATAAGAAGTGTATTTGAAACCCCTATTGTGAGAGCACAGTGCATTCTCAGAGCATCAATGTACAACAAATAACACTGGGATCTATTCTAGTTAGATGGCTAAATCTTACAGAAGAAAGAAAAAAAATCCTTTGAACTTGTAGGCAAAAATAGACTTATATGAAAAAGAAAACTAGATTATCATTAGGCTTTTTAATAACATATTTAAGCTACTTAGGGGAAGAAATTATGTGCCAAGGATTTTTATATTCAGAAAAACATTGACTTTCAAGTATAAAGGGCACAGACAGCTTGTTATGAAACATGCAAAGAATTCAGAGAATATTTCCCAAGAGCCCTTCCTGAGGAATGAGCTCGAGACAGCAACTAGCCTGACATCCTGGTAAGGGCTGATGGCGAATATCAATCTCAGAGCCGCTGATGGGATGAACGTGAAATGAGGGGGAGAGGGGAGTGGGTCTTGGATGTAACGGCTGTGCGCTCAGATAACACGGTGCGGTGATTAAATAAGGAATGGGAAAAGTGCAGGCAAAAATACCTTTTTAACTGCTCTCGATGATCATAAAACATATTAATGGTAGTAGTATTAGAAATGATATTCTGAAGCTGCTCTGTGTGCAAAGGGGGATAGGCCAATGAGTAATTATGGGCTCTTTTTAACTCTATCGATCCCTTTGCCCTTGAGAATTAGGACTTAGAATGTGGAAAGAAGCAGGGGACAGCTGTGTAGGGAAGAGATTAAGAAAAAAAAATTCTGTAGTCTTGAATTTGAAGTGTCAATATGAACTCATTAGATATATTATTTTAAAATTATATATGTAAATGTATATATATCTACATATATATATATATGTGTGTGTGTGTGTGTGTGTGTGTATTTCTATCAGTGTCTACTGAAGAGGCTTAGAAAGAATGATCAACTCAATGGCAATGAGTGTTCCTATATATCCAGATTGTGACCTTAAAATATTTCCCACCCAAAGAAACCAGGGCTTCTAAAGGAAATGACTGATTTCAAGCCCGAGGCTGGAAATGTACGAGACAGGTTTGGAATACCTCGTCATACCAGTTAGGGGGGAAGCTGTCAGCAGTGGTTACTTAGTTCACGTCAAAGGACCCAGGAGCCAAATAGAAGAGGTTCCCACTGGTCAAAGTTGGGACAATTTGAGCTTCAAAAAGATAATAATTGAAATAGAGTGAAACTCATCAAATATGTACAAATTCATGAGTTCACAATGACATTTTAAAGAAAGCTAACTGACTACTTTGGGATGATAATAGAAAGGCAATGAATTATTTGAAAACTGGCAAATAAAGCAAAAGAATGAAATATTTATCCTTCCTTTCCTAGTATGAGCAGTACTATTAGGGACTATGGGAAAAATGTCTATAAAATATGACAATGAGGAAAGGAATTGTCTCTAAATACGGGGTCCGGCAGAAGTGAGACCTGCTTGAGTGTGATTGGTAGGGCACATGAATGTCTCACACAAGATGAACAGCAGTTTGAACATTTCACCTAAAATGTCATATGGTGTGCTGGAGTGTGATATTATTATGTTACAGAATTACATGCTTATGATTTTGTAATAAAAGTTTTGTGATAAAAGAGTCACAGAGTTTTATAAAAAAAGGGGACATTATTTTTGTTGGACTCTGTATATTCAATTACTAAATGAAATACAAATGATAGGTTAAAGGAGCACCGTTTTGCAACCCCCTGCAAACTATAGGTCTGGTCATTGACCATCAACAACTGCTAACATCACAAGAAAAGAAAAGAGAAGACCACTTATGAGGGCCTTCTGATGAAAGAAAACACCAGCACTTATAAGTCTTGCCAAAGAAATCACGCTGGAGTCTGATCAAGCCTCTGGACACAGCTGCCAATTTTCAGGAACGACAGAGCACAGAGAAATGTACTCAATTATACCACAAGGATGCAATCAGCAAGATCCAGGGAAGCTCCTCAAGGCACATTCCACAGCTGAATTGCAAGGAAAAGGAAGGGATGGAGAGCAAAGTTGTAGGTTAAAATAGATGTCACAAATTTTAAAGCTGGTCAAGACTGTGGTGTCTGGACATGCCCTCTTGGGTGATAATGCTATACCAGGATGTAAGGAAATGATTGTAGCAAAATCTAGGACAATGTCCTTTTAGGGGGATGAGGGACTTATGATGGGGTGGGGTGTGTAGATGGACCTTCTGGAGGGGCTACCTCTGTGTTCCTTCTTGACCTGAGCTATGTTTACAAGGTGTTAAAAGTACTCATTTATTTTGTGTCATTTTCTACGTTCGGTTTACCAAGAAAAGGTTAAAAGAACCAACCACAGAACAACACTGTACATTGGGTGTAGATTCACACAAGTGAATGTGAAAATATAAGGCTCGATAAGAACAATACCTGTTAAGTTCATGAGTGTGGGTCTCTCTAGAGAGGTAGGAGGATGGAACTGGCAGTAGGGGAGACCAAAGGGTGTTTGAAGGTCATCCTAACTCAATAAAACAAGGGCTTGATGTGAATAGGTCAACATCTTGGCAATGGAGAATCTGGGATTTGGTAAATACATGTGTTTGTATAGTACCCTCTCCCAGTCTTCATTTTTGAATTAAAAAAATTTGGCTTTGTGGAAAAAATACAATAAAGATTAAATCAAAAGGAAAAATAAAGTGAAAAATAAAAAAAAATTGGCTTTGTAGCTGCATGTACTACATTCTCTGAAAGCACTTTGGGGCAATCGGCACAGCGTGAGCTATACATCAAAGATACAATCACCTTTAGCCCAACAGCCTTACTTAGAAAAAATGGAGTGGGCATCCTCGATGAATTAGTTCCTTAATATTGAATAAATGAACACTGGATGCCCGTGGAAGTTTATTCATTGTGACTATTCACCTAACAGTATCTTTAAGGGATAAAAGAATATTTTCTTTCTGCTGAGACTGAACCACAAATGTATGACATGCTTAAACCACCAGTCAGATCCTTCTTTTGTAGACTACATAAGGGTTTTACTGAGATCCAGTTCAATCCAGTGGAATGTTCCCAGGTTGTTTGGTTATTTCCCATTTAGGGTTTGGAGATCAGGTGTCTTCTCAGACCAGAGCTTCGTGTTGGGTCTGTGCATGTGGTCAAATGAACACAAATTATTAAAATTGTCCATTCTTTTGACCTTGATGACCGTAATTGGCCACCATCATTCTGCCACAGTGGGAAAGGAATGTCAGAGGAGAAACCTGCCTGCAGTGATTTTCTTGCATTTGTTTTAATTTCTAGGAGCCCAACAGAATACCAACTTATAGAAATAACACAGTCAGATGCCCTCCATAAGGACGGGCCGGTTGTAAACTCTCAGGGTGACTCAGGAGCAAGAAAGAGAGGGGGCCCCGGCCGCACTGCCCTTTCCGTCCTTACCAGGCAGGTAGCTGCACAGTCTCTCCATGGAGGCCTGGACCGTGGAGTTGTGCACTTGTGCCAGCTGTTCAATCACCGACACCACCAACACACACCCTGTAGGAGAGAAGACCATGTCAGCTGTGTTGTGCGGAAAACCGTGCTGGGCAGTCCTGGGAAGGAAAGGGGAAATGTGTGCATTCCAGAACAGAGAAAACTTTTGTTTGCCATTCACTGTGGGCATAATTCGCTGTGAGCTGTAGTGAAATGCAAAGGGTGGTAAGATCGTGAGGGTAAGAAGATTGGGGTCAGAAGACTGGTTGTCAGCCCAGTTTTGTCACCTGTGAGCTATGTGACCTTGGAGGAGTCAATGAGTCTTGCTTTATTTCTGCTTCTGTTTTGGTCACGCGGGAGAGAGATGTCACTTAAAGGAGATCGTGCAAAGATTGGGTCTTGTGCTTTAATCTTGGACATACCATTCAGCCTTGCTAAGCTTTGGTTCCCTCCCTGCAAAGTACGTAATAAGATGTCTCCCACAGGGCTGCTGTGAGGATTAAATGGGATTACAGTGTGACTGAACGTGCCTTTAAAATCATAACGTTGTCGTAAAATATTGTTTGACCTCACTGCTACAGAGCATCCCGCTTGAAGGCATGTACTCATATGATGAGTGTCTAGAAGGAACCGTGGATTAAGTTAGAAATACATGCCTTCAGCAACCTTGATATACGATAAGTGTAAAGGCCCAGAATTGCCAGGTTGAAACTCCTAGAAGGTGCTATCACCAGGCTTAATCTCCTGAACTGCTTGGGAAGCCCAAAGGGAGGGGACTCTTACTTCTATAAACATCAGTAAGGCTGTGCGGGGAGACTGCTGGCCTCTCTGAGATAAGAGGAAGAGCACTTATTAGCTAAGGCTGGTCCCCAAGGAGGCGAACAAAAGCTCAAATACGAGATGAAGTTCCAGGGTGCCTGGCTCAGCAGTAAGCTCACTATTATCCATCTGCTCAAGGAGCTGGGGACCCACGTTCACATGCAAGGTGTCATTAAAGCCAAATTTCCACCAGGACTCCTTGAGGGAAGGTGGCTCGTAACAGATGTGAATAGTACCACTGGGCACGGCCAGACAGAAAGAAAGAAAACCTTTCATCAAATGAGGGTTTTCCAACAAAGACTGGGAGGCTTACACCTTCCTAGACACCACAGCATCTGATGGGGCTGCGGCACCAGTGCTCTGGGCTCTCAGGGGAGGCTGGGCAGAGCGGGGCTCAGCCAGTCGAGGTGGCGCGACCCTGGCAACCACTGCCTGACAGCTCTGAGAGCAGTTTCTTGCTGGGGAATTTGTCACCATCAACTGTCAAGGCCAATGAGATGTGCTTTTGACCTAATCCATGCATCGGGGGTTTATTATCTTGCAATGAATTTCGTAGCTGATACTTTCTGGCACTTTATGGTCTAGAAAGCACTTTCACATATATTTTATTTTATTTTAAAAATAATTTTTAAAAATTATGGATGTGATGTGATCTCATTTTAGAACATTAAAAAATATAGAACAGCATAAAAAAAGATAAATATCACTCCAATCATCCAGAGATAAACCAATTTTACTTTTATTTTAAATACATAAAGTGTATTTAATATATGTGACTATTTTCAATGCTGATAATACACTTCCACAGCCTGACTTGTGTCTCTGCTAAATGAATTTTAACAACAATTGAAGAACAATTATAAATAATTATACTGCAGTGGGATAAGAGTTTGCAGTGGGGTATGGTGGAAAAGGGGAAGGGTTCATTTTGAAATTAGAAACAACAGCAACAACTTAGATTCCAATTCTGGCTCAGTCACTTAAAAACGGAGGGGCTCAGAACAAGTTATCTCCCCTTCTGGGGGTTCATGTTTCAGAGTTTAGAGTCAGACCATCAATTAATCCCCAGAGGGTAGAAATGCGGTCTTCCTCTAACTCTGAGTTCTGTCTGTCTGACACAGGGCCAGCTTGGGAGCAGTGGTGGGGGGCAGGCAACAGATGTTTGCTGACTTGAAGGGAGCTAATGGGAGAAGCAGCCACCTGAGCGACATCTCCCGTCAGTGGCTGGTGGTCTCCCCGGGAGTAGGCTCCCAGGTGCACCTGCTGCTGAGTTCTGGCTCCGTTGTCTCACTGGCAGCAGCCTCACAGGCAGCAGCGTTGCTTACTCTTTGTTCCAGTCTCATGACAGGATGTGGCTCCCCCACTCACTCTGGTGTGAAACCAGCAGTGCCCTTTCCTGCTGAGTCTACAGCAAACAGCCCCGACATGCTGCTGGGGGTCACAGAAGAATGTCATGGGGACAGGGTTGAGGTCTTCACAGCCATTGCTTTGTACGGCGTCTTGTTGGCGAGCTGCAGCGTTGGACACCCAGTGTGGACTGGAAGCACAGCGGGTGTGGGGATCTGAGAATAAAAATCAGAGACCTGGTGCAGACGCCAAGCAGAGGAGATTCCACTGGGAATCCTGCCTGAGACCTAGTCTGTGGCTTTTATGATTTTCTATGCCTTCTTAAAAATGGTGGAAAACCATGATTTTTCCAGACCTGGCTCACTGCAGTTTTCAATGATCAGAACATTTTCAGCATGCACCTTCAAAGGAAAGATGCAAATGACAAGTGTCCTGGGTGATTTAAGTGGCTGAGGTAGAATGGAGCCTTGAGGATGCACCCCAAATCATTCCAGACACATGAGTCGGGATAACTATTTTTCAGATGAATAGGGGTCAGGGAGCCTCTTGGAGTGAATTATAGACTTGATGGCATTTTCTTGTTCAGATGAAGTGACAAAGGAGCACACAGAGATAATTGTGGATTGTTGTGCTGCCTCAGTTTCCTCTAACTGACCAGTCTTTGAGATGACAAATATTTGGAAAGACCAAAATTAAACAAATGTTACTCCACTCTGAAGAGCCCCATACACAGGGGGACCTCATTGTATTCCTGCCCAACTTGCTGATGGCCTCTGTATATTTTTGTGCGCTGTTTTTGACGGTCCCTGCCTTTGCCTGGTCATTCAAGATCCTCCTCAAACTGCAGTGAAACCTCATTGTCTCCTCCATTGCCCAGCGTTTCATCCTCCCTACCCAGGATTGGCGTCAAGTGCTACCCTGATGTCCTCCCTTCCAGACATTGCCCTCCTGGAGGGCAAAGTTTGTGACTTACTCATCTGCTCCAGGGCTCAGCTCCACGCTTGGGACCTGAGCTCAGCACATGTTCACTGAATGGATGAGTGAGAGAGGACAGTCCTGGAAATAGCCTCTATTCCCATGAAGAATGGGACTGCCTCTTTCTTTAAAAAAAAATTATTTATTTATTTTTAGAGAGAGGGAAAGAGAGGGAGAAAGAGAGGGAGAGAAACATCACTGTGTGGTTGCCTCTTGCATACCCCCTACTGGGGACCTGGCCCACAGCCCAGGCATGTGCCCTGTGTGGGAATCAAACTGGCAACCTTTGGTTCGCAGGCTGGCACTCAATCTACAGAGCCACACTAGCCAGGTCTAGGATCACCTCTTTATGGAGACGTGCATGAGAAAAAAAACCTATGGAAGACATATGCCTGGCCAGGTGGCTCAGTGGGTTAAAATGTTGTCCCAATATGCCAAGGTTGTAGGTTCAACCCTGGTCAGGGCATATTCAAGAAGCAACCAATGAATGCATAAATAAGTAGAACAGCAAATCGCTGCTTCTCTCTTTCTCTTTCTCAAATCAATTAAAAAATAAAACCTATGGAAGACTAGATGTATCACTAGAAAATTCTGCCAGTTGCTGTCTTTTCCTTCTCATTGAGACAAAAGCCATACATACATTTCCCAGGCATCGGGAAAATCTTCCAAGACTGGCTTTGACAAAGGATGTGTGCATTCAACCCAGAGTTACTAAGCACCTGTTCTTGGCCAGAAGCTGTGTGAGGCTCTGGCTGACCCCAGATGAACAGAATGTGAGCCCTATCCATAGCGAGCTCACAGTATAGACTCCAAATTTACATGAACTGGATGGACAATAGCAAGTAACAGTCAAATGTTGGGTGAGATGTAACTTGAAGAAAATCTAAGGCAGAGCAAGTCGGAGAAAAGGCATCCCGGGAAAGAAACAAGACTGGAGGCCAGGAGGAGCATGAGGTCTTTCTCCATAGTTTTCAGTTTCATTATTAGCAAATTTTCTTTCTCATTGGTACCAAAAACAACAATTTCTTATAATGAGTGGCATCATAGACTTGGTGAGGTGCAAGACTTGAAATTCCACTGTTGGTTCAGCAGAGCAGAAGGACTGGATGAACATTGAGGATAAGAAAGCTCTTCTTGGAGTTTTCTTTAAGGAGACTCCATTCTCGGGGGCCCCCGGGATCACACGCCTTGCACACCATTCCCTGAAAATTCAACTCCAGCACACATATGTATTTGTTTCCATCCACATCTTAGAAGGGTGAATGCAGTGAGCATCGTGCTGCTTGGGACCACCCTATACTTTGCACTTAAAGATTTAGGCTTTTCTTTCACTCAGAAGGATCCTGCTGAGCATTCTTATGGCTTTCCTGGCTCCTTCATAGTGCTGGCTAAAATTGGAAACCATTAGATAAATAAAAAAGGAACAAAATAGAAAAGTCTCTCTCTGAGGATCGTGTGAGTGTTGGCACTATTATTACTCTGCCTAGTGGAGAGTTTTTATGACCAAAAGGACCCTGGGGAAAAGCAGGTGATGGGGCTTGAAATAGGTAAGTGCCCAGGCTGGGCTCAGCTTCGATTTGAGTTCGCTCTTTTGCATGTCTCTGCCCATTTCCAGGGGGTTCAACTCCTCTTCCCAGTGGGCTGTTAATTTTGGTTCTACAGTGAGGTATGTCCTGAGTCCCTTATTGGCAAGAATGGAGAAATTGCTATTGCTTCTTCTAAGAGGTTGCACTGTCTTGACAAGCTAAAGAATGTTTTCCCTTGGAGAGATGCATGGGCAGAGTAATTTCCCCATTACAGACTATTCTCTGGCTGCTAGAAAAAGGTCTGGCTCCGCTAAAGCGAGTTTGTCCAAGTGACTTTTCATTTAGGCAGGGATGACAGCAGGTGAGAGCCATGCATTTTGCTCAGTGGTCACCAAAATCTTTTTTCACCTGGCACCTGGAAATAATGAGTATAATAGACACTGACACCCCTGATATTGTAGAAGAAGCAGCAAATGGGCCCGAATAAAACACTTGCTACCGAGATCTGCTTGTGGTCACACTGCTCGGGTAGTTTGCAGACTGTACCACGGAATCCTCGTGAAGTGAAACAGAGCTCTTGGAACTCTAATTATAACCATGACTGCACAGGCTAGAAATGCAGCCAATTGCAGAGAGTGGCCTATTAGAGCCCCCATTGGTCTGAAGCCCACACTTGCTTGAAAAGTCTTGACAGCACCTGGCAGCTGGGAGAGCCAGGCTGGGTGTGACTATACTTCCTTTTCGACCTCAAGTAGGAGCATAAGTGATTCATCACATGGCGAGAGTGTGCTTTACTGTTTTCAAAGCATTTTGCATACATTACCATTTCATTCAAACTTCGCAAAGATGGAAGCATGATTGCTCTCGTTTTCCAGACCAGCAAATGGAGGGTCTGAGAGTTTAGGTGCCTGGCAGCTGGGCAAGGAGCACAGTATTGTATTGAGTGAGTCCCTCCCAGCTGCTGGCACTGTGCTGGGCTCTGAGCATAGGCTGAGAACAAACTGATGTGGTTCCTGCCTTCTTAGAGATTCTATTTTATTAGGGAAAAGAGATTGTAAGTAAGCAAACACAATTATACGTAATTGTAGGTGCTTTGAAGAAAAGGGACCTGGCGACCCTGGCTAGTGGCTCAGTTGGTTGGAGAATTCATCTTATATGAATGATGATCTTATATGATCAAAAAGTTGAGGGTTCAATCCCTGGTTAGGGTACATACTCAAGTTGTGGGTTTGATCCCCAATCAGGGCACATACCTAAGTTGTGGGTTCAATCCCTGGTCAGGGCATGTATGGGGGGAGACAACCAATGGATATTTCTCTTTCACATCGATGTTTCCTTCTTTCGCCCTCTCCCTTCCTTTCTCTCTAAAATCAATAAACATATCCTCAGGTGAGAATTTAAAAAAAGAAAAAGAACAGGGGGTCATGAGGATGGGTTGCTATAAACTTTCTTAGCTCAAGCTGATAGAGAAGGCTTCTTGCAAAAATACACCAAAAAATGGCTAACACAATGGAAAGGAGAAAGTGGGGTGAGAATCTGGGGCAGGCTTTGTAGGAAGGGGGGTTGGTATCCACTTGAAGGAAATGAGCCTGGCACCAGAACCCAGTGGTGGAAGATGAGGTGCAGGGCTAGGTGGAGGCCAGGGTGCGGCCTTCGGAGACAGCAGAAGAGGTAGGGATTCACCCCAAGAGCAAAGGGATGTCCTGGATGGTTTGGTGGAGGGGCTGCTTCCATCTGACCTGGGTCTTTTAAACATCATGCCAGCTGTCAGGTGAGGAAGGAGCTTAGGGGGTGAAAGTGGGAGCAGAGAGCTATATTAGGAGACTGTTTTGGTCCTGGAGGAAGAGGATGGTGGCTTGACTAGAGTAACATGTGGCTGTGGGGATAGAGGAAAGCAGACAGATTTGGAATCGATTATGCTGGCTGGCCTGAGAGGAAGGATCTATGGGTGAGGTGATGAGAAGTATGAAGACCAGTGAGAAGCAGAATGGCCTTTTTGTTTCTGCTTGGGGCCCAGAGAGGGGTTGGGCACAGGTTTGGGAGTCACACTACACCTGCATTTGGGTCCTTGCATCCCTGTTGGACCAGCACAAGTTAGTCCAGTATGTCCCCTCCCCAGTGTCCCTTCACAAACACCTAGATTCTGTTCTGGGATTTCCTGCTGGGGTAGGAGCAGAGGATATGTTTATTTTTTTTTGTAATAGTTCATTTTTATTGTATTATTTCCGTTACCATTTGTCCCCCCTAGGCCCTCACCTACTTCCATCTACCAGCCACACCCCTGCAATCACCACACAGTTGTCTGTGTACATGAGTTCTTTATAGGGTTTTATATTTTGTCATTTTAATCAAAAAGCATCATCCAGGCCTTTTTCATGTTGGTGAGAAGAAAAGGAAATAAAGAAAAGTATGGAAGTCATCACCTAAAATGATCCCAGTGCCAGCCTTCTTCCCCTCAGCTGTTGGTGACTAAGCCAGAGATGGGGGTGCACAGCCCAGGTGTAAACGCCACACCCCTGCCCCTTCTGGCACCGAGCAGGTGTTTAATGACTGCTCATTTCTATCTCACCTGCCGAGTCCACCATCAGGCAAAGATACATCTTTGCTCCATATACTGTTTTAAAAATAGAAGCTCATGAACTTATTTTTAAAAAAACACGTAATATTAACATTGTTTTGGCTTTACTGTGGTTGAATTCTTTTTTTAATTGCAAGTATCTAGTATCTTCATGACATTTAGGAAAATTAGGCTCTGTGGCCTAGCCCCACCACCTCTTGGAACACCATTTCTATGAGAAAATGCTCAGCGAGTTCCCAACTGCTGACTTCCCCGAGAACCCTGGCTGCTGGCGAGAACAGGGCTGAAGGCATTCCAGGGCCCAGGCAAGGGCAGTGAGAGGAATGAATAGGTTGGGCTGAGAGATGCAGGAGGGTTGGTGTGGTCGATTTAGAAATACATAAAACAATAATAAACACATAAGAGTGAAGACATCAGGGGCCATTCCATCCTGTTAGTCATTCAACACATATTGATGGGCACCTACTATGTGCTCAGAAGCTTGAGGAGGCCAAGGTGACTAAGAGAAGTCACAGACCAGTAGGAAGGACTGATGACTAGAAGAACAATTGGGTCACTGCACCCTGAGCTGGGGCACAGGGACCTGTCAGTGATCTGGGATGACGGAGGAGGAAGAAACTTCACCCTGCCCTGGCGGACCAGTGGCAATTTGCTGGGGGAACTGAGTGGGAAGGAACGGGAGAACCTCATTTGACACGAAAAGGTGGGAAAGGCCTTTAGGAAGATAGTAGTGGCATTTTTTAAGACTTGCAGGTGAGAAAGAGAAGAGTTGGCGAAGGCCAGAGCCCCAGGTCTATGGGAGGAGAAGAACGAGAGGGGTAAGAAGGAGCTGGATCCTGAAGAGCCCTGAAGGTCAGACTGCAGAGGACAGGTTTCATGCTGTAGAGTCCAGAGTCCAGAACAATGGTTTCCAAGCATTTTGCTCTGCACCCCCTAAAAAAATTTGAAAATCTATGGATCCCTTCCACATTTTAATGACTGCGAATGGTATAATTCCAGGAAG
>VMDR010010306.1:0-31132 GCA_007922815.1 Macrotus californicus | reverse complement strand
ATTTTAGCATTTTCAAGAATTATCTTCATCAAAATGTGTCTTAAATCCATCTTTTTCTTACTATTCCACTCACCCTAGTCCACACCATCCTCATTTGTCACTAGGACCAAGGCAATGTATAGCTATTTGTTTCCTTACATTTTCTTTTGTCTCCCAATCATTTCTCCACACTGTATCAAAGTGCATTTTGAGAGAATATAAATTATGTCGTGTCACCTGTTTGAGTAATGCATTTCAACAGTGTCTGATTGCAGTTCTAATCCAGTCAGGATTCCTTTCTATGGCTTACAAAGTCTTATATGACATAGCTCCTGCCTACCTCTTCAGCTTTATTTCATATCCTTTTCCTTCCCCACAACCAATCGAGTTCTTCCCAACTCTGGTTTTAAGGAGTTTCAGTAGAGGACAGGGGCCCTCTACTTGGCTCTGCAGGAAGAAGTCTGTGAGCTGGTGGCTAGCTTGATTGTTAAATGACAGCTAAAGTAATCTTTTATTTTTTGACAGTGCCTACTTTTAATTTTTTAATAGTTTTTATTTTTTGAATTTTTATGAGTTTGTTTGAGGCAAACTTATGACATATACCAGGGAGCAAGATCTCAAATGCTCTGGACAATAACATTTTGCAGCTTCTTTTATGCATTTGAAATTAAGGAGGGGATTTAAGGAAGATTACACGGAGGTGGGAGAAAAAGCAAGGTGGGGATTGGATTATAAAATTGTTAACAAGATTATATGCTCTCTTGAGGGTGGTAATGGCTTATTTTCAAAGGTGTGTTAACCTAGATGTACAGAAACAATGGACAGGGCTTTCTTAAAACAAAGATGAACCTTTTGCTAAAGAAGTTACATGCCTGGGGTATGCTTACTCACCATGACCCATCCAGTTGGGAATTTATGATCAGATCACCCTGTGAGAGTACTTTCCATAGAAACTTTCCTCCTTTTTCTCATCCACCGTTGTCCCTTTTGGTCATAGACAGTGCCTACTTTTATACCAATCTTATAGGATCCCAATTTCTGCCTCTCTTTGATGATGGCTGATCAGGTTTGGAGGGGAAGGGTGGAGATAGGGGTGAGAATTGGTAACATAAATCAGGAGCTATTTCAAAGATACTATTCGTTTAACAATAATAATCCATTTTATGGATAGAGCATAATTTAACAAGTTTCCTATTGATGGTCTTCCCCATCCCCCCATTACAAACAACACTACATTATAAACAACTTTATTTATGGCTAAATGTTAGTCCATATTTATTTCTAGGAGTTATCCTAAGTAACTAACAGTCTGGGACATAATGTTTGCATATGTTGGATACATCCTCATGTGCATAGTCCTTTGATGCTATGGCAAATGTGACAAAGCATAACAATCTCCAAAAGAACTTTTTACTAGACTTTCATTTGGAATGTTGAGGTCAGTTAATTTCAAATACTCCTTTCATCTCTGTAATTCTTGAGTATTCCTCAAAATGCAAGTCCCTCCAGACAATGTGGCCCCCCGCCCAACCCTCTTACCCATTTCATTCAGAGCTTCACGTGGTACTTCTTGGAGAATGTACGTATTCAGTCGGTCTTCAGCCAAGGATTCCATACTTATGAATTCACCCACTCACTAAAATGTATTTGTAACCTTCAAATCAGTACCTACAATGCTTTCATGTTCATTTGAGGACAGGCAGAGAATGGTGAAAAGTTTGTCACCTGATGAGCACATTTCCATCAAGGAAACTGTTTAGCCTTCTTGTTCCAGCTCTCATATATAAACAAGTGTCCCTTGTGTGGTCTATTTAGTGCTACATGTTTTTGCATTTTTGTGCTTTTTGTTGCTGCTTTTACTTTTTAAAATAGTCCCCAGTGTAGGGCCAAAAGGCTGGCTAATATTCTTTTTTTTTTATGGTATCTCTAGGATAAACTATATTTTAACATTTAGGCTTACATTGTGTGTGAGATGAACAATAATTTAGATTGTATCTAAGAACCAAGATGAAATTTTTAAAAACATTTTTCAGAATGCAAGCAAATAACGTAATGACCTAAATTGAACACATTTCAATGCCATATGCAGTTTCTCCATTTTTTCTTTTTACTTTTTATTATAGAAATTTTGAAACACACAGGTTAGGGGCAAATCTTGTTTATCCCCAGCCCACTGTCCACCATCCTCATCCTGCATTGATTTACTGTGCAGTAAATCTCAGGCATATCACACGAACATATTCATATCGTCCATTTGCAATATATCTTGCAAGTATGGCTAATCTCTAGTAGTAGTTATATTTCCAAAGAAACATTGACAAAGAGTACAAATATATCTACAAAATAGTTTATCAACAAATATATCAACAAAATAGTTTTAGAAAGTATTTCAGGATGTCAAATCAGACTAGAAGAACAAGGTTAATAAGGTATTTGTAATTCTCAAACATGTTTATTATTAAATTATGAATGTAACAACTGGTAAGAATGCTATTAAATGACATTTTATAGTTCCTTCTTATTCAGATTTACTACTAAGATTATTTATCTTGTGTTTTACGTAAAAGAAAAATTTCTGCAAAAAAATGTACCAATTTAGCATTTCTAATTCTGAAAGGTGACACTAAACAGGGAAGCTTCACCAGTGACAACCCTGTTCTCCTCCCATTATATTGTTTGGCAGCACTTGTCCTCATTATGTTTACTTATTTTTAATCCTCACCTGAAGATTTGCTTTTATTGACTTTTAGAGAGAGAGGGAGGGACAGAGGAGGGGGGAGAGAGAGAGGGAGAGAAAGAAAAACATCGGTGTGAGAGAGAAACATTGACCATTTGCCTCCCATATGGGACCCAACCGGGCATTCAACCTGTAACCTAGGTATGTGCCCTGACCAGGGATTGAATCTACAACCTTTTGTTTTTTAAAGATTTTATTTATTCATTTTTAGAGAGAGAGGAAGAGAAGGAGAGAGAGGGAGAGAAACATCAATGTGTGGTTGCCTCTCACGTGCCCCCAACTGGGGACCTGGCCCGCAACCCAGGCATGTGCCCTGACTGGGAATCGAACTGGCGACCCTTTGGTTCACAGCCCACACTCAGTCCACTGACCTACACCAGCCAGGGCGAATCCACAACCTTTTGATGTATGAGATGACACTCCAACCAACTGAGTCACCTGGCCAGGGTCTCATTGTATTTTTTATCTGAATTTGTTTAGAACTCACCTCCCACTTGATATGCAAAGGCTTGTGGTAAATTGTCAATTATTATAATTTTTGAAAGATCTCTTCCAAGGATATAGAAGTCCTTTATAGTTTCCTGGTACACAAACACCATGTTCATGGAAAAGCTGGTGCTCTATTCTCCTTGCTAGCCCTTTTCTTTGTTGTCTCTGAGTTGGTTCAGTGATGAGAGTTTTGCTTCCCAGCACTCCACTCTTTCAGGGGCCATGGCTTTTGCAAGGAAGGGCCTGTACTTGGCTAGACCCTGGAGTGCGAACTGCCCCACCCCACTGCAACTTGAGTGTCCAACCCCACACTTTCCTGCTGTGAGCCGCCAGCTCTGCGGAGGAAGACAGTGGCCAGTACTCTCTAGTGTTCTTAAGTGCAAGAAGGCTGTGATGTGGCCTTGGAAGTAAGATCAGTTGGTTAGGACATCCTTCTGATACACCAAGGTTGTGGGTTCCATCCCCAGTTAGGGCACATAAAAGAATCCACCAACGGAAGATGGCGGCCTAGGTAAACACAGCTCACTTCTTTGCACAACCACATCTAAATTAAAACTAAACTATAGAACAGTCATCAGTCAGAACTGGCAGAAATCAAGCTGAATGGAGCTCCTGTAACCACAAAATTAAAGAAGAAACTGCTTCCATCCAGACTGGTAGGAGGAGTGGAGACATGGAAAAGGCTGTCCCCACACCCACATGTGGTGGAGAATCAGGAGGGATATCTCAGGAGTCAGGGGTCCCAGCCCCACACCAGGCCCACTAGCACACAGTTCCAGTTCCAGGAAGGTAAGTCCCCATGCCTTGTGTCTATAAAAACCAGTGGAGACTGAGTCAGTGGAAGAAACTGCTGGATTTCCAGGAAGTTCCTCTTAAATGGTCCTCACATGGATTTACTCAGACTCACTCCCGCTGAGTTCCACCACTGGGGCAGCAGTTTGAAAGGCACCAGTGACACACGGGGAAGAACTGAAGTGTCTGGCATCAGGGTGAGAGCTAGGGGACAGCTTTCTCCAAGACAGAACTGCTGGCAGAGGCCATTGCTCCTCTTCTGAGCCCTCTCCAAACAGAGCCACAGAGCTTGTCAGGCACCATATCTGAGACTCTGTCAACCTGGATCACACTGTTTGCCCCATCCTGGTGATTCCCTGAGACTCTGCTCCAACCAACTTATGGGCCCACCCAAGCAGTTAACAGTGGCTTTTCCATACTAATGTCTTGTATTGGCATATGCATCTGATCTTCCTAAATCCTCTCAAACAAGCAACAGCTAGTCTCAGCAAGCTTCCTGCACCTTGCTAAGTGGCCCCAGGCCCAGCACTAGCAGCAACTGGCCTTTGTTCATAGCCTGGCCTCACTAGGTACCCCCAAACCCAGCACAAGAAGCAGCCAGCTGCAGATTGCTTTGTAGCTTATGCCAAGTGGCCCCAGACAGAACAAAAGTGGGCACCAGAGCCCTGCTGAAGTAAGCCCTGCTCTGTGTAGTGGGCCCATACACAGCTGATTCTCCATAGAGGGCAGAAATTGGTGGTCAGTGGTCACAGCCAGTGTTTCCAGCTGATTGGCTTGGGTAAATCCCTCCCATTGATCTGCTAACAGCAATCAAGGCTCAACAACAAGAGGAGGGTGTACTCAGTCCACACGGAGGGTGCACCTTGAGTTCCTGCTTGGATGATAGGGGAGGCAGTGCCACTGGACCCCACAGGACACCTACTACATTAGGTCACGCTACCAAGACAGGGAGTCATAGTAGATCCACCTAATACATAGGAACAAACACAGAGAGGCTGCCAAAATGAAAGAACAGAACAAAATTCCAGAAAAGGAACTAAACAAAATGGAGATAAGCAATCTTTCAGATGTGGAGTTCAAAACACTGGTTATAAGGATACTCAGGGAACTTAGTGAAGACATGAACAACATAAAAAATATCCAGTCAGAAATTAAGGATACACTAATTGAAATAAAGAAAAATTTATAGGGAATCAACAGTAGAGTGGATGAAACTAAGAATCAAGTCAATGCTTTAGAACATAAGAAACCAAAAAAACAACTCAACCAGAACAACAAAAAGAAAAAAGAATCCCCCAAAAAAGGAAAGTATAAGGAGCCTCTGGGACAACTTCAAGCTTACCAACATTCACATCATAGGGGTACCAGAAGGAAAAGAGAGAGAGCAAGGAATTGAAAATTAAAAAAAAAAAATAATGAAAGAAAACCTCTCTAATTTGGTGAAAGAACTAGATATACAGGTCCAGGAAACACAGAGAGTCCCAAACAAGTTGGACACAAAGAGGCCCACACCAAGACATATCATAATTAAAATGCCAAAGGTTAAAGATAAAGAGGGAATCTTAAAAGCAGCAAGAGAAAAGCAGGTGGCCCTGGCTGGTGTGGCTCAGTGGATTGAGTGCTGGCCTGCAAATCAAGGGGTCACTGGTTGGATTTCCAGTCAGGCAAATGCCTGGGTTGTGGGCCAGGTCCCCAGTAGGAGGTGTGTGAGAGGCAACCACACATTGATGTTTCTCTCCCTCTCTTTCCCCCTCCCTTCCCTTCTCTCTAAAAATAAATAAATAAAATCTTGTTTAGAAAAAGACAAGCAGATAGTTACCTACAAGGGAGTTCCCATAAGACTGTCTGCTGAGCTCTCAAAAGAAACTTTTCAGTTTAGAAGGGATTGGCAAAAGATATTCAAAGTGTTGAAAAGCAAAGATCTACAACCAAGATTACTCTGTCCAGCAAAGCTATCACTTAGAATCAAAGGACAAATAAAGAGCTTTGCAGACAAGAAAAAGCTAAAGGAGTTCATCACCACCATAGCATTGTTATATGAAAAGTTAAAGGGACTTATTTAAGAAAAAGAAGATAAAAAATATGAACAATAAAATGTCAATAAAGACATATCTATCTACAATTGAAGCTAAAAAACAAAATAAGCAAACAAGCAGAACAGAAACAGAATCATACAGAGAACAGTTTGATGGCAGCCAGATGGTAGGGGGGTATTGGTGGCATAGATGAAAAGGTGAAGGGATTAAGAAGCACAAATTGGTAGTTACAGAATAGTCATGGAGATGTGAAGTACTGTATAGGAAATGGGTAAGCCGAAGAACTTATATATATGATCCATGGACATGAATAAAGGTGTGTGGATTCCCTGAGGGAGTTGTGGGGGGAGGTCTTAGGTAGAGGAGGGCAAAGGGAGAAAATTGGGACAACTGTAATAGCATAATCAATAAAATATAATTTAAAAATCCTCCAAAGAATGCATAAATAAGTGGAACAAATTGATGTTTCTCTCCCTGTCTTCCTCCCTCTCTCTCTCAAATCAATAAATAAAAATTAAAAAAAAGGAAGGCTGTGACATACCTTACAGAGAAAATAAGTGTGTTAAATAAGCTTCATTCAGGCATGGGTTATGTATTTCTGTTGCTATGACTATATTAAAGGTACTTAAAACAGTCAAAACAAGGTGCTAAATAGGTAAGTTTGTGGAAATTTGACTGGAGACTCATAGGAACCTAAACCTGTATTTCTCACTAAGGTCAGTGTTTATGGCAACTTTATAGAATATAACTATCCAAAAACAGGAATCATTGTCTCTATCTGCTTATTTCTAGACCCCCATTGCCATTTCAGACTACTTCTTTTCCAACTTTGTGGCATTTCAGTCCACTTGGGTGCATCCCTCTAAACTTTTTACTTTGCTGTCATTTTCAGATACAGTTCATTATCTTCTCTCTAACATCGAGTGTTCAACTAAGATTAACATAGCTTACTTTATCAATCATTAGTGCTTTTTTGATTCTTATTTAAGAAATTCTTCCTTATCCTGAGGTCTTTTTAATAATAATTTTTAATTTTTTAATTACAGTTGATATACAATATTATGTTAGTTTCAGGTATACAACATAGTGATTAGACATTTATGTAACTTAAGAAGTGATCACCCTGATATGTCTAGTACCCATGTAAAACCATACATAGTTATTACAGTATTATTGACTATTTTCCCTATGCTATACTTTATATCCCCATAACTATTTTGTGACTTTCAATTTGTTCACATGTAAATAAAGTCATATGGTATTTGTCTTTCTCTGTCTGACTTATTTCACTTAGCATAATAATACCCTCTAAGTCTATTCATACTGTTGTGAATGCTAAAATTTCATTCTTTTTTATGGCCAAGTAACATTTTGTCGTATATATCTACCACACCTTTTCTACCCTCTCATCTGTTGATGGGCACTTGGGTTGCTTCCATATCTTGGCTGTTGCAAATAATGCTGCAATGAATATAGGGGTGCATGTATTCTTTCAAGTTAGGGTGTTAGGTTTCTGCAGGTACATACTCAGAAGTGGAATCACTGGATCATAAGGCAGTTCCAATTTTAATCTTTTGAGGAACCTCCATACTATATTCCATAGTGACTGCACCAATCTGCTTTCCCACCAACAGTGATGAGGGTTCCATTTTCTCGGCATCCTTGCCAACACTTATTTGTTGACTTATTGGTGGTAGCCATTCTGACTATCATCAGGTATGAGGTGATATGTCATTGTGGTTTTAATTTGCATTTCTCTGATGTTGAGCATTTTTTCATGTTTATTGGTCTTCTCTATGTCCTCTTTGAAGAAGTGTCTATTCAGGTCATTTTTTGGATTCTTTATTTTTTTGGTGTTGAGTTGAATGAGTTCTTTATAAATTTTTATATCAACCCCCTATCAGATATATCATAGGTGAGTACCTTTTTCCATTCAGTAGCTTGTCTTTTCATTTGTTGATGGTTTCTTTTAGTTTGATGTATTCCCACTTATTTTTTTCTTTCCCTTGCCTCAGGAGCTATATCAGAAAAAGTTTTGCTAAGAGCAATGTCAGAGATTTTACTGCTTGTATTCTCGGAGTTTTACGGTTTTGAGTCTTGCATTTAAGTGTTAATCCATTTTGAGTCTATTCTTATATATGATGTAAGAAGGTGGTCTAGTTTCGTTTTCTTTTGCATGTATCTGTCCAATTTTCTCCACATAGACTGTCTTTACTCCGTTGTATGTTCTTGCTGCCCTTGTCATATATTAATTGACTACATAGAGGTGGGTTTATTTTCTGGGTTTTCCATTCTGTTCCATTAGCTATGTGTCTGCTTTTTATGCCATTACCATGCTGTTTTGATTACTATAGGCTGTAGTATAGTTTGATATTAGGTAGCCTGACACCTCCAACTTTGTTCTTCTTTCTCAAGATGGCTGTGGCTATTAGGGGTCTTGTATAGTTCCGTATAAATTTCTGGATTATTTGTTCTAGTTCTGTGAAAAATGCCATTGGTATTTTGATAGGAATTGCACCAAATCTATAGATTGCTTTTGGGAGTATGGAAATTTTAGTGATGTTAACTCTTCCTATCCATATGCTTCCATTTATTTATATCTTCTTCAGTTTCTTACAATTTTCTGAGTACAGATCTTTAAAATCCTTGGTTAAATTTATTCCTAGCTTTTTATTTTAGATGCAATTATAAATGAGATTGTTTTCTTAGTTTCCCTTTCTCTTAGTTCATTTTGGTGTATAAAAATGCAACCAGCTTATGACTATTTTGGATCCTACTACTTTACTGAATGCATTTATCAGTTCTAATAGTTTTTGTGGAATTTCTAGAGTTCTCTTTGAAGAATATCATGTCATCTGCAAATCATGACAGTTTTACTTCTTCCTTTCAGTTCAGATACCTTTTATTTCTTCTTATTGTCTGATTGCTGTGGCTAGGACTTCCAGTGGTAAAAGTGGACATCCCTGTCTTGTTCCTGAACTTAAGGGAAATGCCTCCAGTTTTTCCCCTTTTAGTATGGATTTGTTTTGTATGACCTTTATTATATTTAGGTATGTCCCCTCTATTCCTACTTTGCTGAGAGTTTTTATCATAAATGGGTGCTGCATTTTGTCAAATGCTTTTTCTGCATCTATTGATGTGATCATATGATTTTTATCCTTCATTTTTTTCCTGTGGTACATTAATGGATTTGTGTATATTGTACCAACCTTGTATCCCGGGCATAAATCCCACTTGTTCATGGTGTACAATCTTTTTGATGCATTGCTGAATCTGATTTGCTTATATTTTGTTGAGGATTTTGGCATCTATGTTCATCAGGGTATCAGCCTATCATTTTCTTTCTTTGTAGTGTCTTTATTTGGTTTCAGAATTAGGATAATGCTGGCCTTGTAAAATGAGCTTGGGAGTCTTCCCTCCTCTTGAATTTTTTGTAATAGTTTGAGGATAGATGTTAGTTTTTCCTTGAATGTTTGGTAAAATCACTTGGGAAGCCATCTGGTCCAGGGCTTTTGTTTGTTGGGATTTTTTTCATTACTGCTTTGATTTTGTTGGTTGTAATTGGTCTGTTCAGATTTTTCTTTCTTCTTGATTCAGTCTTGGAAGATTGTATGTATCTAGGAAATTACACATTTCTTCCTGACTGTTCAATTTGTTGGCATATAATTATTCATAATATTTTCTTATAGATCTTTGTATTTCTGTTGTGTCAGTTTTACTTCTATTTCATTTCTGATTTTATTATTTGGGTCCTCTCTTTTTTTTTCTTGACGAGCCTGGTTAAAGGTTTATCAGTCTTGTTTACATTTTCAAAGAACCAGCTCTCCGTTTCATCCATCTTTTGCATTGCTTTTTAGACTCTTTCATTTATTTCTGCTCTGATCCTCATTATTTTCTTCTACTTGCTCTGGGCTTTGTTCTTTTTCTAGTTCCTTTCAGTATAATGTTAAATTGTTTATTTGAGATTTTTGTGTTTCTTGAGGAATGCCTGTATTGCTATGAAATTCCCTCTTAGGACAACTTTCACTGTGTCCCATAGGTTTTGAGTTGTTGTGTTTTCATTTTCTTTTGTTTCAAGGTATCTTTGATTTCTTCCTTGATCTCATTGTTAACCCATTAATTGTTTAGTTAACATGTTATTTAGCCTCCATGTGTTTGTGTGTCTTTCAGTTTTTTTCTTGTAACTGATTTCTAATTTTTATACTACTGTGATAAGGGAGGATGCTTGAAATTATTTGTCTTCTCAAATTTATTGAGACTTGTTTTGTGTCCTAACATGTGGTCTATCCTAGAAAATGTACCATGTGTACTTGAAAAGAATGTATATCCTGCTGTTCTGGGGTGAAATACTCTGAAAATAATTAAATTCATCTGATCTAGTGTATCATTTAAGGCATGTGTTTCCTTTCTGATTTTCTGTCTGGAAAACTAATTCATTGATCTCAATGGGGTGTTAAAGTACCCTACTATGACTGTATTACTTTTGATTTCTCCCTTTATGTCCATCAAGATTTGCTGTACATGTTTAGGTGCTTCTGTGTTGGTTACACAAATGTTTACAAGGGTTATATCCTCTTGTTGGATCTCTCCCTTTATCATTATGTAGTGTCCTTTGTCTCTTATTATAGGCTTTGTTTTAAAGTCTACTTTGTCAGATATAAGTATTGATACTCTGAGTTTTTCTTTTCTTTTTCTGTCTCTTTACTTTTTGTATATCTTTCATTTTAACATGGGTTTCTTGTAGACAGTATATATATGGGTCTTTTTTTTTTAAAGATTTTATTTATATATTTTTAGAGGGGGAAGGGAGGGAGAAAGAGAGGGAAAAAAACATCAATGTGTGGTTGCCTCTCACGCAACCCTCACCGGGGACCTGGCCCGCAACCGAGGCATGTGCCCTGACTGGGAATTGAACTGGTGACCCTTTGGTTTGCAGGCAGGAGCTCAATCCACTGAGCCACACCAGCCAGGGTTGGGTCTTATTTTCTTATCAATTCAGCTACCCCATATCTTTTGATTTGTGCATTTAATACATTTACACTTAAAGTGACTATTGATAGTTATGAATTTATTGCTATTTTAATCTTTATAACTATGTTCCTCAGTTCTTTTTCTTCTTTATCTTACAGACAATGCTTTAAGGTGTTTTGTAATACTGGTTTGGTGGTAGTGAGTTCCTTTAGCTTTTTCTTATCTGGGAAGCTCTTTATCTGTCCTTTGATTTTAAATGCTAGCCTTGCTGGGGAAAGTAGTCATGGTTGTAGGTCCTTGCTTTTCATCACTTTGAATATGTCATGCCAATCCCATCTTGGCCTGAAATGTTTCTGTTGAGAAATCAGCTAATAGTCTTATGGAAGCTCCCTTGTATGTAACTAAATATCTTTCTCTTGTGCTTTTAAGATTCTCTCTTGTCTTTAACCTATGTCATTTTGATTATGATGTGTTTTGGTGTGGACCTCTTAGGGTTCATCTCTTTTGGGACTCCTGGCACTTCCTGGGCTTGTGTGTGTTTTTATTTCACCAGGTTAGGGAAGTTTTCAGTCATTATTTCTTCAAATAGGTTCCTAGGTCCTTGCTATTTCTCTTCTCCTTTTGGTACCCCTTTTGGAACACCAAGTTACACTTGATGTTATTCTCTAAGTCCCTTATATTATCCTCATTTTTAATTTTTAAAAATGTATTGATGAGAGAGAGAGCGCATGAGAAACATTGATTTTATTCCACTTATTTATGGATTCCTTGGTTGATTCTTGTATGTGCCCTGACTGGGTATCGAAACCACAACCTTGGCATATCATAACAATGCTCAGAACAACTGAACTACCTGGCCAAGACCTGGTCTTATTGAAAAAATTTTTTTTCTTTCTGCTGCTGATTGTTTTCTGCTACCTTGTCTTCTAAATTGCTGATTCAGTCCTCTTCTTCAATTAGTCTACTTTTGATTCCTTCCTGTGTATTCTTCATTTCAGATATTGTACTCTTCATTATTGATTGGTTCTTTTTTATGATTTCTATGTTTTTTAAAAAAATGCTTGTTATCTCTTTGTTGAAATTCTCACTAAGTTCATTGTACATCCTTATACACATTGTTTTGAACTCTGTGTCTGATAGATTGCTTGCCTCCATTTCATTTAGGTCTTTCTGGGGTGATTTCTTCTGTTCTTTCATTTGGGGTATGTTTGTTTGTCTTTCCATTTTGGCTGCCTCTGTGTATATATTTCTGTGTTATTAGGTAGCTCTCCTATGTCTCCTAGGCTTCTATGTTGTACTTACATAGTAGGTGTCTTATGAGGCTAGAGGTGCAGTCTCCCTGATTACCTTAGCTATGTGCTACAGGAATGTCTCTTGTGTGGGTTATGTTAGCCTTTCTATGTAGTTTAGTCTTCTTTAAAAAATCTTATTGAGAGAGAGAGAGAGGGAGATAGAGAGAGGGAGATAGAGAGAGAGAGTGGAAGAAGAAGGAGAAGGAGACGGAGAAGGAAGAGAGAGAGAGAGAAAAACATTGACTTGTTGTTCCACTCATCCATGCATTCATTCATTGGTTGACTCTTGTATGTGCCCTGACTGGGGATTGAACCTGCAACTTTGGTGTATTGGGACGATGCTCTAACCAACTGAGCTACTTGGCCAGGGGTGTAGTTTGGTGTTTATTGCTATTGTCCTGTTTACCTGTGGGGCAGGCCCTCAGACTTGCTGACTGAAGTTGACCCTGACCACAGTGTATGAGTTGCTGTGTGGGAATTGACTCCAGGAAGTGGAATCCATCCCAGCAGGGTCTGGTGCCTGCCAAAACCTTGTGGAGCTAATTGAGTCATGCTCTGATGTGGTCTGAAGCCAGGCACAGGGTGAGTTAGTTCTGGGGTTTCTGGTGTACTGGTACAGGTCTATGTCAGATGCTGCCTCTAACTGGCCGTGGGCTACCTGTTAGGAGCTATAAAGCTATTGGTGGCTGCCTCTGCTGGGCCTGGTTATGGATGGGGGAGGCCAAGCTGTATACTGAGACCAGCTTCTACCAGTACTGAGCTGGGGCAGGTCAGCAAAGGCCCAGGGTATCCTGATACTGCCTCCACTTATTGGCTGCCTCTTAGGCTCAGCCAGTTGAAAGAGCCTCTGGCAGTATATGAGTTGCATGAGGCAAATCTGAGCCATCAGATAGGGGTCATTAGTGTTCGCCAGGTTGATACAGATTCAAACTCAGTGCCAGTGCTGAGTCTAAGGCCACTCAGCAAAACTTTCAGGGTACACCAAGGCAAATGCCACCTGCCTGAGGTCTGTGGACATTTGTGTTGGGGCTGGGTCTGTCAGAGTTTGGCCAGTAGAGTTTATCAGGCTAAAAGAGATTAAGATTTGGCCATATAGAGGGAAGACTCTGTATAGGAATGGTGGTGCTGAGTGGGCTCCTGGGGAGAAATGGCCCTTGTCCAAAGCCACACAACTTTGTCTTTCCCGGTCTATTTCTGACATCCCCTGAGTCTGTCTGGACCTCCTTGAGAGCCTTCCAAGAAAAACCACAGTACAGGCCCAGGCTGGTCTAAATCAGCTGACTCCTCTGAAGGGTATGAGCTTGGTAGGGTGGGGCCACAGTGAGTCCACAGGATGGAGCTAATGCATCTCTAGTGCATCTCCTCAGACTGATGCTGTGGGGCTAGTGGTACTGGTGGGACACACAGGAAAATCGGCCCTTGCCCTAAAGCAACTACACTCAGTCTTTTCTTGTGTGTCTCTGACATCCCTTGATTTTGCTGGGATCTCCTCAAAAGCCTTCCAAGAAAGTCTGCAGTGTGGGCCCAGGCTTGCTGCAGCTAGCTGATTTCTTGGCAGGATGGGGCTGTCAGAGAGTCAGGAGGGTACATCTAGAGAATTCCCCCAGGCTGATTAAGGAAAGATGGCATCTGTGGGTGGCATGGGAGAGGGACTCTGCAAAGGGACATTGGTGGTTGTCCCTCCATGGCCTCTCCCTGAAGCCACACAATCCAATACAACTCTGTATGATTCCAGTCCACTTTGAGCTGCTGATCCTTTGAGGGAGCCCAGGGTGAGTGTGTACAAATGAGATTTTGTGTACTGGTCTTTTAAGAGGGTACCTGGATTTCTAGCAGACTCTCATCTCTCCCTGGCAGGTGGAATCCCTGCTGATTTTCACAACCAGTTGTTATGTGGGCTTCTCTTCCTGGCACTGGTGCTCCAAGTTAGAGACCTTTGCATGTGGTTGAGGACCCCACTCCTCAGTGGGGGGGCTTTTGTAGCTGAGATAGTCCTCCAGATTCTCAACCACCGCATGTGGGTGTGGGCCCAGCCCTCTACTCTTCCTACCAGTCTTGGTGTGGCTTCTTTTGTATATCCTTAGTTACAAGACTTCTGTTCAGCTAGTCTTCAGTTGGTTATTCAGGTTGGGGTTGGGGGAGCTGATTAAAATAAAATAAATAAAAAATCAAGTATGTTTTTGAGAAATAATTATACATCAAAAGTAACACTATCATGGATTAGAAGACTTTGCAACTGTTGGCCCCAATGTTCTATGGGAAGAAAACATGCAGAGAAAGCTACTAAGTCCCCAAAGAGGGCATATTATTCAGTGACATCTTCACAGTGACCAAGAATAACTGAAAAGGAACATCCTGCCAGAGGACAGAACTGAGCACCATGGTGAACAGTGGAATAGGGGATGTTCCTGGGAAGTGAAATGAAGACCTATTCAAAAATCTTTTCCCTCCCCAGAGTTGGAACCCCTTGTAATTGTCTAGCCAGTGGGATTTTATAATTGTGATTTCTCTTTTCTGAGTGGGAGTATTATTGTATTTATTGTGACTCTATTTCACTATTATATATATATAGTATATAATATATATATATTTTTATAATATATATATTATATATATATATATAAAAGGGACAGATGATGTGTAGTATTAGTTTATAAGGTATCTAGGTTAAAATGAACCTCATGTAGTGATGTAGAGGTGAACACATATCACTCAGAGATGTTGGACTTTGTGCTCAAAGCAATGATTGTATGGGATTTTAGGGTTTTCTCTCTGGAAGAGGGAGGTAAGTACACTTGTATGTGATGGGGAGGCTGAATATTTAATAAGAAAAGTGGGCTATGATAGACTTTTTATTATTATTCATGAAACGCGGCACTCCTCCTTTCAAGAGGATTTTACTTGAAATGTGAGCAGAAGTGACATGTATCACCTCTTGGCAGAAGATTGAAGAGTCAGCATGTGCTTGGCCACACTCTCTTCACCTTCTCTCATGACAAACATTAATATTTCAGATAATGGCTTATCTGTCAGTGTTGGTCCAATAGCAAAGAAGATGTGGGTCAGTACTGCAGCTGACCCACAGTGAACATGGAGAGGAAGCAAAAAACAAATATTCATGGTTATAGCCATTGAGGTTTTGGAGTCATTTATTATTGTCATGTAACCTAGCCTTCCATGACTAATACAAGTAATACAACAATGTTTAAAGAGATAAAATACAAGCCTAAAGATATATGCAGGGAATAGGAAATTATAAAAAGGAACAGAAAATAGGAACAGGAAAAGAACCAAATAGAACTTCTAGAAATGATAAATAAACAACTTAATAAAAACTCAGTTGAAGGGTTTGACAGAAGATGGAGCACAGCTCAAGGAATGAGCGAATTAGAGGATGGATCAGAAGATATCACCCAGAATGCTTTGAAGAGAGAGAAAAAGATAGAAAATACGAAGAGGGATTAAGATGTGTGGTGAGTAGAATGAGAGGATTTATCATTCATTTAATTGGCGTTACATAAGGAAAGGAAAGAATGGGGCAGAGGCATTATTTGAATGTGTAATGACTAAAATATTCTAGAATGAATGAAAGAAGTTCACCAATCCAAAAGAGGATAAAGGAATCCACCCAAGACACATCACAGACAAATAATAGGCAGAGAAAAAAATCTCAGAAGTGCCCGAGGAAAAGAGTAGATTATTTTCAAAGGAGGAACAATTGGAGTAATAGTGGACTTTCTAACAGCAACAATGATGAAGAAAAAGGGATTCTTTCCAAGTTGAGGGTTATTGAAACAAGGATAACCTGAGGGTGTCTGGATTTGGCAACCAGGTCGGTGATAGTATTTGTAACTAAAATAGGAACACAAGGAAGAGAAAGTGTGGAAGATGGTGAGTTTGGTGTGGAACAAGTTGAATTTGAGGTGCTTTAGGGATGGCCAAGTGCCGATGACCAGGAGGCAGCCATTAAGTTTTCTCAGAGAGGTCAAAGTCAAGGCATTAGGCTTTGGTTTTTTAATTTTTGTTTTTGTTTTTGGTAGTTTTCTAAGCTAAAGTTATTCTTAGTTCTCTCTGAACTTATGAATTTGTCTAACTATTTTGAGCTCATCTTGGCTATATTGTCTTGATAGACTTTTTTAACAGGTTTCCCAAATATCTGAGGAAAATTGTGAAATTGATGTTTCTGGAAGCCTTTAAAAATGAGGTACTTTTCTATTCTAAGATGTTTGGATTTGCCCTCTATCCAGAGGACTGGACTTGACTTCAAGTATAAGAAAAATGTGTGTGGTGTTTTTTGTTTTTGTTTTTTTTCAGGTTTTTCTTTTTTATTTGAATTTAGGAATTTATTCTCTGCTCTTCTCTGCCATCTTGTGGCATATAAATGGAACATCACATTTGAAAGGAAAATAAAGAATTTGAGCTGTTTTTGAAATATGTAACTTACCAAAGAGAAGAAATATTGTGTTTATGATCCCAAACTTTCAAACCACCAAATCAAAGCAACAGTTTTAGGACACAGAAGCTTTTCTGTGGTGTTTTCTGGACTATAACCCACTCTTCTCTTACCTCCCCTTTCCCTGCTTCAAAAAATCTGGCATTTTCAACCTCATATGTCGTGCTAAGTAAACTGAATAATCAAAGTTAAAATTTTCCTTTAGCACTTCTATTAATTAAATCAGCATTGGATTTATGACCTGTACAAGTGTGTCTTCTGTTTTAGCTCCTACTCAGGCACCTTCTCCTCTTTTATGTTGTGATAGGCAGAGCCCCCCAAAGTATCCATGTCCTAATCCTCAGAGGTATGAATGTGTTACCTTAGATGGCAAAATGTACTTTATAGGTGTGATTAAGAATGCTAAGGATCTTGAGGAAGGGAGAATATTTTGGATTATCCAGGTGGGTACAATTTAATCATATGAGCAAGCCCCTTTCCTGGTCGCAGTCCGAGGGAGAGAAAGAGATTGAGAAAGAGATAGATAGAGATAAAGATGGAGAGAAAGAAGATGGGACAACGAAAGAAGGAGTATGAGAAATTTGAAATGTTAGAGGAACTGGACTCACCATTGCTGGTTTTGAAGTTAGAGGAAGGGGACCATGAGCCCAGGAATGTGAGCGGCCTCTGGAAGAAAACACTACTCTACTCTAGAGCCTCCAGAAAAGAATGCAGCCCTTAGTTTAGCTTATTTTTTTAAAAAAAAGATTTTATTTCTTTACTTTTAGAGAGAGGAGGGGAGGGGGAAAGAGAGGGAGAGAAATATCAAGGTGCAAGAGAAACATCAATAGGTTGCCTGTCACACACCTCCAACCAAGTATCTGGCCTGCGACCCAGGCCTGTGTCCTGACCAGGAAGCAAATGGGCAACCTTTTGGTTTGCTGGCTGGCACTCAATCCAGGGAGCCACACCAGCCAGGGCAGAACGCAGCCATTAATTTTAGCCTAATGAAACCGATATCAGACTTCTTACCTACAAAACTGTAAGATAAACTTGTGTTGTTTTAAGCTACTAGGTTTGAAGTAATTTATTATGGCAATGATCAAAAACTAATGCAAGCCTCAACCCCTGTTTTGGTTAGAGTTGGGTCTAGAAGCCTGGGTTGGGAGGCGTGCAGAACTAGCTTGAACTGGGGCCAGTGGAGCACCTGAAGAACATGTGGATGTGGCTCCAGCCCATTCTGCGTCTCCACTCCTCCTACAAGTCTTGATGTAAGTTTCTTCTTTAATTCTATATAGTTATAGGACTTTCATTCAGCTCAATTTCAATGGTTCTGGATGATGGTTGTTCTGTAGTTTAGTTGTATATTTGATGTGGTTGTGTGATGAGGTGAGCTTTGTTTACCTATGCTACCATCTTGACCGGTAGTCTTCTTTATTCTCGTTTCCTTCCACTAAACTTTTAAATGTTGGAGTACCCTGAGGCTGTGTCTTGAGATATCTTCTCTGTCTACATACTCTTGCTATGTTATCTTGACTCATGTCTGTAAATACTGTGAGCAAATTATATCATTAGTCCTGACCCTTCCCTGATTTTCAGACCCCTATATCCAATTGCCCACTTAACAACTCTTCCTAGATAGCTAATAGGGATTTCAGACTTAACCCATACAAAATAGAACTTATGATTTTCACCCACAGACCTTCCTCTACTCTCAGACTTCCTGCCCTCCTAGTCTTCCAAATTTCAGTAAATGGAATTGCTTTCCAGCCAGTTCCTAAGTCAGAATCCTCTGAGCCATTCTTGATTTTTTTCTTACACCCTATATTAACTGTCAGCAAGTTACTTTTGACTCTTCCACCCCAATGTATTTGAATTCATCCACTTCTTTCATGTTTTCTACTACCAGGCAATTCCCAGATATCATTATCTCCTCCTAGGTCTACTGTGGCAGATTCTTACTGGTTTACCTGATTCTGTTCTATAATCCATAATTCACATAGCAGCCAGTTATCTTTTAAATTTTAAGACATCGAATTATGTTATTTCCTTGTTCAAAATCCTCCAGTGGTTTCTATTGCTCTCAAAATCTGAATTTGTTTGCCTAGCCTACAAGACCCTGTGCAAGCAGCCCTGGTCAGCTCTCTGCCCTCATTTCCTACCACTCTTTTCCTCTGTCAGTTCCTTCAGCTCAGTGGCCTTCTTTCTTTCTTGGGACCTTTTTCCTCTGAATGGAGTACGCATTGAATCTGTAGATTTCTTTGGATAGTATGGGCATTTTAACAATATTAATTCTTCCAATCATGAGCACAGAATATCTTTCCATTTATTTATGTCTTCAGCTTCTTTCATCAATAGCTTATAGTTTTCAGTGTACAGGTCTTTCCCCTTTTTCATTAAATTACTTTTAGGTATTTTATTCTTTTTGATGCAATTTTAAGTGGGATTTTCTTCATTTTTCTTTCTAAGTATTTGTTAATTGAATGAATGAATGAATGATTTTGAACTCACTTCCAAACTGAATTCTGAATCAGGGTAAGACTTATCTAGGCAAAGAGAGAAAGAAAAAGGAGCCAGAAGTATCCAGTCATGCTGAACTCCTCAGAGGGTGTTCATAATAGAGCAATGTGTGACCACAAGCCCCATCATCCCTGCTAATAGCAAATATTTTGAAGGATATCTGTCATTTGCTGCTCTGATGCAAGGTGCTGAGTGCAGCCCATGTAAGTCATCTACCAGCTGGACATCTGTTTCAAGGGGTTGGCTGCTGCTTATTGAGGACAAGGGAGAGTGGGATCAATGGAACACATAATGATCCAGGAGCACCATAAGTATAGTGTACAGTGGATCTGGAAGATGAAGCAGAGAGCCTGGGCAGAGGTTCCTGGTGGGCACCATTTGGGGTATTAGCCCTGAATTACTGTATATTGGGTACTTCTCTTTCTGCAGCTGAGATATACTTTTGGTGGGATCTAAGGGTAACTACAAGGTAATTATTACAGTATAGACTGCAAGTAAGAGTCTCTTCATTATTTTAAAGATCTTGATATGAAAAATTTTATTGAACTTGACATCCCTTCATATTAGCACAGGAAATCTCTTCTACCACTCTCCTCTCTAAGTAACCTCCACCCACTGTACTTCTCTCATCCTTGGAACCTTTACACTAGCTGTTTTCTCTGCCTAGAATGCTTTCAATACCAATCAAAGAAAAGTCAGAGGTGTTATATTTTTTAAGTATAAATTCAATTGTGGTTCATTTTTAAATGACTATAAAAATATTTAAAAATTTCATCCACTTAACCATGAATACGTTTTCTTGAGGATGGTGAATGTAAAAAATTGAAGAGATTATTATTAAAAATCTTGATCAGGACTTGCATGCGGCCATTTTAATTACAAAAGCAGTTCCATTCCTCCCTTCCTCCCTGTCACTCAAAATAAGACAATCAAAAACCCTTAGGTAGGGCTGAGCAAGGTACATACCTGCATTGGAGTGTGCAGAATGAGGGTGGGAGGGCTGCCTGGTATGGGATCCTGACCGGAGTGAGAGGGTGTGTATCAGGTGGAGGGTGCCGCAGCCTATGTGGTTGTTGGGAGCTTGAGAGAGGTAAGGAGGTTTTCTGCACAAAATGGTGGTGACAGTAGCAGCCAGGCACAAGGTTGCTGGAGCATGAGCGAGGTGAAGAGGGCATCTAAGTTGAGGGTGGAGTGCTAGCTCAGTGATAAATGTTGACGCCTATGAGGAGTGAGGAGCATGCTCGCTGGCCTGGCACCATATATCAGAGCTTGACTGGGGTGGGTCGGGGATCTCTGCACAAGGGTGGAACTGGCCTGGTCTGGGCAATTGAAGCCCGGCAGGATGAGGAGGGCATCTACATGAGAGGGACCTATGGCAGCAGCGATGGGCCAGCACTATATGGAGTCTGAACAGGGTAAGGCAGACATCTTTGTGAAAGGGTGGTGGGCATGGCAGAGAATTGATTACACACAGGCAGGACTGAGTTAATAATATTAGTAAACATATTGAGAATAATGGAAACCTGGTTTTTCACCATCAGAGAAAAGAGTTATAAATATGGAAAAGGAAAAAAACTAGAATAACCTCTGTGATACTAGATTGGAATTGGAGGTAGTGGTGTGAATCCATGGTTTAATTGATAGATAGATAGATAGAAAGCTGTAGAAATAAATGTAGACATAAATGCATGGGTTATATGAACCATATGTATATGTGCATACATATATTCTCTATCTCTGGGAGCAGCAACAAACAGCATCGAACACATCTAGTGCCCATACCTTGGTTTCTAAGTACCATTCTTCACTAAAAGGAACCAAGACTCCTTAGAAAAATAGTTGATTCCAGGGCAGGGAAAGTCCAAGATGAACCTGAAATGTCTTTTTAGGCCAGAAAGTAAAAATGGCTCAATGAATATGGGGACATGTCAAGAGAATAGAGAAGTCAATTTGAATGAGTTTCCAGTGGTGAAATCTGGGGTACTTAGAACACCAAAATAATGATAATAGCAAATTTTAACCCACTGAATAAAATAGGAATCCATGAGTACATACTGATATAAACAAATGGACAAATAATTGGGGGAAAGATAAAGGTAGAAAGAATGATTGAGTTAGAAAATTACCATTTCAAAAACATCATTGTAATAATTCAGCCAAGAAGCATCAATGAATATTAAAAACTAGTAGATGAAAGATTGATGAAGAAAGAGATATTAAGTAGTCTCAAAACACCTCCTGACAAAGTATTTACATCCCTGACCAGAGTGGCTCAGTTGGTCAGGCATAGTCCTACAAAACAAAAGGTTGCTGGTTCAATTCCCGATCAGGGCACACACCTAGGTTGCGGGTTTTATAGTAAATGCTTAGGTATAATGGGACTTATTTTTGGTGGAACTTTTGAATGTGTCAGTAAGATTTTAATGCTATGATTTTATAAAACCATGCACAAAACTTTGCAATGAAACTTAGAGAATGTACATGTTTTGACTGGATACAGTAGATAATCATATCAGAGCTTAGTGAAAAATAAATCCTCCCAAACCAACGATGGGAATTAGCAAATTATTAGAATTTGAACTGAATTTATGCAATTTTAATCCTTGAAGGAAACCCTTTAATTGATACTGATGAATGAAAAGTGCTTCATATGTTATTTCAGAAGCTGAAAAATAAATCATATTTAGAATTTTGGGCAGCAAAGTAAATTAGGTTTCAGGTAAATTAAGGTGTGCACATAGCCAATCCCAAACGAATCACTGCTATTTATACTGAGAGATTTCAGCCAGTGATTATCATACAGAATAGGTTTCTCAAGGAGCATGTGATTCTTGGTTTCATAGCTGCTAATTTCATCATTACATTGTTGCTCATATAAATCTTGGCTAAGCATTTTTCTATTTTTCTATTGTTGTGCTGGTTTTAGTTGAAAAATCTGTAGCTTTCTTTCTCTAATATTAATGTACTGAAATTATAATAAATATCATTTAACTAAAAATGTTTAGATCCTGAATGATCCAGAAAAGCTTTATGTATAATCTGAACTCACTGAAAACTACAACTAAATACTACTCTTGCAGCTTAGTGAGTAGACTAACCTGTTCTTTGCTCTGTTCAGTATGTACTTAGAAATGAGGAAGGACCAGATTCCTGAGGACTCAAAATGTGTATGGTGGTATGAACGTTGTTTCACTCACAGGTGTGAGTATAGAACACTTCACGAATTAAATCTCATTCTGAGTTGCCATTTCTTAGGTTGATGGCATTTGAGCTCAATCAGTGCAAATTATTTTTCTTTACTGTTGTAAGTTAGGAAAAGAAGCTTTGTAAATTGTTATACACATTGCAAACAGGTATAATTAAAAACTTGATTTTCACATGGATTTGCTGAAGGAAATACTAAAAAAAATTGAAGTTCTTACTGGACTTCAAAACAATGCACTAAAAAATATAAACTTATAGGGTAATATAAATGAAAGCCATAAAATTCCAAACCAAAAGTTAATTTATGTAATTTTAAGGAATGTACTTCTGTGACCCTGTTATAGAATTCATAGGTTAAAATTACTAAACCTGTTGTAGTCTTGCCTAGAGAAATCCAGACAAGATGTGTACCTTTCCAGGTAGAAATGAGTGAAGTCTCATACTTCTGAACATGGAAACTGAAAGCACTTCTTTTCTAGGTGGATATGTTAGTTTGCTAGGACTCTCAGAACAAAGTACCACAGACTGGTGGCTTAAACAACAGAAATTAATTTTCTTGCAGTTTTGGAGGCTCGAAGTTCAAGATCAAGGTGTTGGCAGAGTTGGGTTCTTCTGAGACCTCTGTCCTTGGCTTGCAAATGGCCACTCTCTTGCTGCCTCTAACATGGTCATCACTTTGTGCACATGTGGCCCTGGTGTCTCATCCCCTTCTTCTTCTCTCTCTCTCTTTTTTTAATGTGGACTTCATTTTTTAAAATTTTCAGTCACAGTTTACATTCAATATTATTTTTCATTAGTCTCACCCTCTTCTTATAAGGACACCAGTCCTGTTGGATTCAGGGCTCACCCACATAGCCTTATTTTAAGTCAATCACCTCTTTACAGACCTTATCTTCAATTACAGGTACACTCATTAGTACTGGGGGCTCGGGACATGTGAACTTGAGGGTGGGGGAAAAACACAGTTCAGTCCATAACAGAACCTTAACTGCAAAAAGACATTCTTGAATGTTACAAAAAGTTGACTAAAAAAATAATCAAAGTTGCTTCTTTCTGGAAATATAGATAGCCATAGTTTTCCCTTTCTTCCTCAATTCTTTTCCCTTTTCTCCAGTTCTCTTTTCTTTTTCTAGATATAATTTAGGAACATTAAAATACACCCTTTTTAGTGTGAAGTTCTATGAGTTGTGTAACCACCATATTCAGTGAGGTTTTTGTAATCAAGCTTGCAGGAGGGATGGAACCAAAGGTTGTCTAAATTCCACTTAATATTTTTACTTTTTTTTTTTTTTTTGGTGTGTGTTGGAAGGCTGACACATCAATAAGCAAGGTAAAGCCAAGAAACAGTTTCAGGCAATGACCTAAAAGGTAAAGTAGGTAAAATTTGTCTCCCTGAATGATCTGAGGGGTTAGAGACTGACTGCATCATTTAAGTGTTTATATAACACTCTTTATTCACTGTATCTACCGTTACCAATCTAATATCTGAGAACAATCTAACATCTAATTTTCTTACATTTATCTGAGCTTCCTGAATGTCTCTTCTATATGTAAGGCTTATACCAGACACATACCTCTGTGAAGCTTTCCTCCTCAAAAGAAATTAAACCCACAGTGGATCCCCAGTTAGGTGATGAGGAGGATTATTTTTAAACAATGTAAGAAACAAAACTGTTACTTTAGAATTTATAGTTTAGATAGGACAATAAGTTATGGTTTTATTCTCTTTCCTTCAGAAATTCATCTTTTACTGTTTTAACATTTTTTGGATGACTCTAAAATGTATTTCCTAAAGTCTATTCTCTCATCTCAGCTATAGTCTTGGGCATCCCAGAAAACATTGCACCATGAATACCAGTGTCATCTTAAACATTTATGACTATCTTCATCATCTTCCCCACTCTCTCCAAAATAGTTTGTCTTAGATTTTCTAGTTCTACCATTGCTGCATTTTAGGCTGCCAGATTTCAATCATGGGAATGCTTTTATTTCTCTCACCCTTTATCATCATTTAGTAATCCCGACATATCGGACTTGTTTTTTTATAACAAGGTAATAGCTTTCTATTGTCCTTTTTTCCCCCAGTGACACTTATAGTCTAACATGTATATACCATTCCTATTTATTGTCTGCTTCTCCCCACTAGAATGTAAGCTCCATGATGGCAGAAATTTTTGACTAGTGTTGACTGCCATATTCTCAGCACTTAGTATAGTATTTGTGAGATAAACTGAGCACCTACTATGTGTGAGGCAGGCACTGTGCTCTTCGTCTCCGAACCTTGTAGCCTATCTATATACCTTTGGAATAACATTCAAATTCAATCTGAAATTCAAGATATTCATAATATTAAAGGCACTCAACCGATCTTATCTGTCTTTTGGCAAAACGTCCTGCTCCAAACAGGTCTGTTTCTTCCGGCTTTTGCTCAGATAAACTGCCTAGAGTAATCTTATTTAGACTTTGACTCTGAAATTCAGTGCAACTTCCATCTCTTTCACAAATCATTCCTCTTCAGTATTTACCACATGGTTTTGGGGGCTTTTGGTTATATAATGTCTCATTCTGTGCCACACTCCATGTATTGCTTGGCACACAAGGGTTCAATAAATGGAAGTCGTTATAATTTTTCTCTCATTCCCACCTGAATGAGGGTCTATAAAGCAGTTATCAGGGGTGCATGATATTTGTATTGGGTTGGCCAAAAAGTCTGTTTAGCTTTTTTCCATAAAATAACACACTTTTCATTTTCACCAATAACTTTGATTAATTTGGATATTTTGAATATGTTGGCCATCTCCCATGTGGTATAACATCGATTGTTCTCAATTAATGTCTCAGTTTGGTCGTTATCAACTTCATCTGGTCTACCTGACTGAGTATCCTTCAGCAAGAAATCTCCAGCACAAAATTTCCCAAACCACTTTTGATGTTTGATGAGTGATAGCACCTCCATATATGGAACAAAACTGTTTTTTGTGTTTTAGTCGCATTTTTACCTTTCTTGAAATAATAAAGCACAATATGTTGAAAATGTTGCTTATTTTCTTCCATCTTCAATATTAAAATGGTTACACAAAAATTCACCAATTTGGATGTTTTTTTAAAAGGCATGCTGATATGACAGCTGTTACAATACAGTCTAACTAACTCCTTTCAAATGAAGTTAAAGACCACTAAGCACTACTAGAGCCATCTTACGGAAAAAGCCAAATGAACTTTTTGGCCAACCCAGTATATGATGTTTATGTTTTCTAGTCTGGTATTAAACCGATAAAAAGCTACTGTTTTGCCCTGACTACTGTAGCTCAGTTGGTTGGGCGTCCACCCACGAAGTGAAAGGCCACAGGTCCATCCCTGGTCAGGGCTCATGCCTGGGTTGCGGGGATTCCTCTGGTTGGGGTGCCCAGGCGAGGTAACCCTGTTTTTCTCCCTCTTCCCCTCTCTAAAAAGAAATAAATCCTTTTTTTTTAAAAAAAGCTAACATTTTAGCTGGGAAGAAAGCAATAGATAGATATCATAAACTAAACCTGTAAGATATGTTCACTGAGGTAAAATGAAAATGTCTTGTCGGATGACAGGAGATTTAGAGAGGCGTCGCATGCGAGTTTCATGGGTGGCCGCAAAGGGTGTAAAGTCTTAAGCGCTTTTGGCACACTGTTGTCCTTCAAGTCGCCTGGGGCTCGCTTTTGCGCAGGGCCACGTGCCGATATTTTGGTTAAACCGCGCGAGGGGCCTACAGTAAATGGCTAACCTCCTTCCCCAACCAGGCCTCCACCCTCCATCATTCTGTCGAAGGGAGGAGCGAGAATACCAGGTGTAGCGACCTTGTCGGAACGTGGCGGGTGAATCCAGGCCCCCATTCCCAACAGTCAAGTTTTCAAAAAGCCCGCGCGTGGCGTCCCAGGCCGCATCCGTTGGGAACGGACCTCGGAGCACCCCCGCTCATCGCCCTTCCCAAACCCCACCCAAGCCCAGGGCGGGAGGAGGTGTGGGGGTGACAGGCAGGCTCCGCAATAGTGGGTATGGGGATCAGCGCGCTCCAAGGAGCGCGCCCGTCCAGCGGCTGCGGAAAACGGAAGTGAGTGCTAGCGGTTGCGGTGATTGGCTGAATTGACATGCCTCTCAAGGGGCTGGCGCGAACGCCACTGCGGAGTTGGGCGAGGGGACACGGCAAGGGGAGGGGTAAAATCACTGGGAACAGCCTCGTTGTTGGGGGAAAATGAGTCGCGGAGGTACGCAAAGGGCAGGGGTAGTCCCTTGTCAGGACACATAGGAGAGCTCGGGAGTGAAAGCGGGGCGGTAGAAGCGCGGCGGAGCAGAGAAGGCCGAGGGCTTGAACAGACGGCGAAGGGCGGGGAGGCCGTGATGGAGAGCGGCGCTGCGGCGCGGTAGGCGGGACTAAGGGGAGCAAGGCGGGGATTGGCCGGCAGCCCTGGGCTGCGGTACGTCGTCGGTGACGCATGGCTCGGGGAGGGTGCGCGCGCGTTCAGCGGCCTCTTTGTGTGGTGCCTAGATAGGAGAGCGGAGGTGGTGGTGGTGGCTGTGGCGGTAGTAACGGCCTTGGTTGTCTTCCAGTTTTCTCGGCTCGCCCTCTAGCCGGCACCTTTCCCCTTCCCTCCCCCTTCCTCTTTTCCTCCTTCCCTCCCCTTCCCTCCTTCCCTTCCCCGCCGGCGACCGGCGGTGGCGGCTCCAGCAACGGCTGGGCCCAAGCTGTGAAGAGGCTTTAATCAACGATAACGGCGACGGCGAAACCTCGGAGCTCGCAGGGCGGGGGGAAGGCCCGGCCCTTGGAGATGGATAATTCCCAGTTGTGTAAGCTGTTCATAGGCGGCCTCAATGTGCAGACGAGTGAGTCGGGCCTGCGCGGCCACTTTGAGGCCTTTGGGACTCTGACGGACTGCGTGGTGGTGGTGAACCCCCAGACCAAGCGCTCCCGTTGCTTCGGCTTCGTGACCTACTCCAATGTGGAGGAGGCTGATGCCGCCATGGCCGCCTCGCCCCATGCAGTGGACGGCAACACGGTGGAGCTGAAGCGGGCGGTGTCCCGGGAGGATTCGGCGCGGCCCGGTGCCCACGCCAAGGTTAAGAAGCTCTTTGTTGGGGGCCTTAAAGGAGACGTGGCCGAGGGCGACCTCATCGAGCACTTCTCGCAGTTTGGCACCGTGGAAAAGGCCGAGATTATTGCCGACAAGCAGTCCGGCAAGAAGCGTGGCTTCGGCTTCGTGTATTTTCAGAATCACGACGCGGCAGACAAGGCCGCGGTGGTCAAGTTCCATCCAATCCAGGGCCATCGTGTGGAGGTGAAGAAGGCCGTCCCCAAGGAGGATATCCACTCCGGTGGGGGCGGAGGCGGCTCCCGGTCCTCCCGCGGCAGCCGAGGCGGCCGGGGTCGCGGTGGCGGTCGTGACCAGAACGGCCTGTCTAAGGGCGGCGGCGGCGGTTACAACAGCTACGGTGGCTACGGCGGCGGCGGCGGCGGCTACAATGCCTACGGAGGCGGCGGAGGCGGTTCGTCTTACGGTGGAAGCGACTACGGGAACGGCTTCGGCGGCTTCGGCAGCTACAGCCAGCACCAGTCCTCCTATGGGCCCATGAAGAGCGGCGGCGGCGGCGGCGGAGGAGGCAGCAGCTGGGGCGGTCGCAGTAACAGTGGACCTTACAGAGGTGGCTATGGCGGTGGGGGTGGTTATGGAGGCAGTTCCTTCTAAAGAAAAATTTTAAGTACCTGGGAGTGGCTATAGGGGTAGCTCTTCAAACACCCAGCTAGGGTCAGTTCCCGAGTCCCTTCCCCTCCCACCGCCTTCCCCATTTTGCCCTTGGGGGAGCTGCTTCTAAGGCTGCTTACTCTTGGGGGTGTTGCCCTGTTTGCCTGCCACCTCTCTCGACTCTCCCTCTGAAGATGGACTCTGCCCCACATACACATTTTTGTGTTACAGTTATTGATGGACTCTATTTTTTTATTATTACTTGGACTTTCGTCGTTTTTATACTAGCAAATGTCTTGTTTTAATTTGTGTTTTTTGGGGGGAGGGAGTGAACTTGCTGATTCTGTAGCAAAACTTGGGTGGGCGTTGGGGTGGGGGGTTAGTTTACTTTGTTGTAAGGACTTGATACCTGGCTACAGCGTTTTCTATGAAATCTACTTGGATCCCATGCCTGAAATTTGGAAGCATATGTACAAAAATCATTTTTACGTTTTATTTTTAATAAACCATTGTGTTTGACCGTACATGTCTAACATTTTTTTTTCTATGATCCATTTCGTACCGTTTTAAGGGATATTAGTTGAAAATTTTTTTGTGTTAATTCTTAATTTTGATGTGTACTCGGAGGAACTTTTGAAAGGTTCTGTTTTTTTTCCTTCTGTTGCCCTACTAGTGATGTGTTGAATTTTACCCCTTTACAGGCAAAACTTTTGAAATGGTGGATGTGGCTTTTTAAAAATCTTTAAAGTTTCTGTGCGTCCATCTCTTGTACTAAAGGATTTGTTTATCATCTTGACATGATTGGTTACTTCTTTTTATGAGAATTAAAAGTATGTACTGTGCAGTTCTAAAGAAATATTTTGTGTAAAGCATGTGTTTCATTCATATAAACTATTTAAAAATTTTCACACGGCCTAGTTTTATCCCTCTTAATGGTTTGTCTGTAATGAATGGCTACAATAAGGGTTCTATTTTACCTTCAAACTAAATGCATTTTTGTATTTTCAGAGCAGGTTTAAACGTTTTTTCCTATAGCTGCTGTCCTCACGGAAATCCTTCCCCCAACGTTTGTAGCGCCATCTACTGGCAGGATGGCAGTATATGTGCAAAGTAACTTGTTTAAAAACTTGTTTAGAACAATTGCATCAGATTTAGAAGTTTTGCCATAAAAAAAATCTGTTCAGACTTTGGTTACACGTTTACTTTAGGTGGGCTTAACAGGAATGTAGTTAATAGCCCATATCACAATTGCCCTTTTTACATGAGATTTGAAAATGTAAACTGCTATGCATAGCTTGGGCAATGGCCCCAAATTGCTATGACAACATGAACCAGCTACATGTACTGGTACCTTAGGTGCAAATTGTAAAGCGAAATATCTGTATTCTGTTTGGTTAACAAATGTGTATTTGTAGCCCTTTAATGCAATAGATTTCAGTTGTTTATAAATAACAAAACGAAACAATATAGGAGAAAATTGCCTTCCTGGATGAAAATATAGAATAGCAACGTTTATGGATATCACAAATAAAGAATTCAATTCTTTACATGATTGAGTGAGAGTATGTATAACCTGGTGGGTGGATTCAGATTGCCTATTAATCTGGAACATTATTGTTATAAAATTAATTGGCTTGAATCTTAACAGTTGAAAGCCAGACTAAGAAGCTTTTGAAGGGGAGATTCTTTGGCTTAAAGAATATTTGAACATTGACCTTCTTTCTCTTAGTTCTTGTCATATGTTTCTAAAAATCTAATTCTTGCCAATTTTTTTTCTTAATTGCCAAGGCTCTGCTTTTCAGGAGGAAAGATCAAGGTTGCTAAGACAGATTATGGGTGCTCAGTTGTCACTTTGAAAAAGGATATCTGATGCTTGGTACAAATATTTAAGTGTATTTCTATGATAAATGGGATAGATGTTTTTGCATATTGAATAAACACATAGTCAAATCTTTTGCTCTCAAATTTTCTACAGTTCCCTTAAATTGGTTTGTTATTTTTCACTTTTAGTGAAACACTGCCTGTAGGGTTCATTTGGTAATATGGTCCAGTATTTTGGGGGCTTCTAGGATACAGAGAATGATATGCTTAAATTTTTTGTTACAATTGTCACTCTGCTTGTCTTTTACTCAGTTTTAGTGGAAAGATCTATTTTTTTCTGGGCCAATTGGAATAGATCACTTTTTGGAGGGTTTTCAAAGTGATAAGATTGTTGTCATTTTGAATTCCAACATAGGTACTCCTAAAAAGTTAAATGAATCATGTACAATTCCTCTGCTGGAAAAACGACTTAGTGTTCTGTTCATTGTTATGTATCTACCTTTACAAATTTCTGTAATTTGGACTGGTATTTAGTGAAGGCAAAAGCATAATGGTATTTACTTTTTCCACAATTCCTCTTGTTGATTTTTATGCAAGCATTTTGGCATCTGGGACTTTTTTTAGGGGGGGGCAGCCAGTTGTGGTTTGACTTCTTTTCATCTGTGAGAACTAAATATTCAAATTTAATATGTGAATTCATGGAAGTAGGTGATACAGAATCTAGTCAGTATTCAATATAATTTTTGCAATATGCTTTAATTTGAAAGATTAGCAAAATGAAAATGAACCTATTTTTTTGTCTCCCTATTGTGAAGAACTGCATTTACAGTATTTTTAGTATAAGTTAAATGGTAATCATTAGTTAAAAGTGGTAATGGTAATGATTAGTTTAAAAGGTCTTTAAAAGTTGATAGTAATTTCAATTTTTAAAATTTGAAATTAACACTTGCAAGTAGTTATTTATAGTGGTAACTGCAATCAGAATATAACGTGGGTTGTTTCCTCCTATAAATTAGTGATTTGGGGACATAGATTTCATATTTAAATCTACTTCACAATGAATTTTCGTTTTTAAGTAGTAGTAAAGGATTGAGGATACTTGAGAATTTGGTATTTTTTATTATTTCCCTCAAGACCAGAAGAGACAGTGT